>JAUMHB010072216.1:0-11873 GCA_032359685.1 Pittosporum tobira | reverse complement strand
AATATTTTGTGAATAATGTGATAGCAAGGTAATACCATATAGACATAACATATAGCTTTCATATTAGTGTCTGTATAAATTTGCAATTCCAGCTTATTGGATCAAAATAATAATAATAAAAAAATCCTAAAAAGCATATTCATAAAGTAAAGCCACCACACCTTAAAATTATTCGATAGTACTCGTTCGAAAACTTCAAACTATTCGAACTTGATTCGTTATTCATACTTAATTCGGCAGTTAATGAGACATATACAAATTTCATTTAAACTTAATAAATTATACGAGTAGAATCAGAGCACATCGATATCCAACTTGATTCAATTCATTTACATTCCTAATTGCTAGTCATTGATACTATAATGATACACTTCCAGAAGATCATTTGTCCAACAAACAAATAAATATGAAATACTATAATCTTTTTTGTTCACATTTTTATATTGATGCTGCATGTAACACCCCCTTTTCGAACCAGCGGAAAAAGAGCGTTAACTACTAAACAAAATAAACCTCAAACATATCAAGAGTACTAATGTCCATAAATAATCACTTTTACAATCCTCATAAGATTACATGTGAATAAAAATCTCCAATAAAATTACAAAATCTAATCCTTGCTAATGAATAACACAAAACTCCACTTATTTAGATCAATAGCAGGTACTCTCTTCACACATCCCAAAGCTCCCTGATTACATGCTGGGAGAATTAAAACACAAAGACCTACAGTGAGCAAAAGACTCATATACGGATTACAAAATTCGTAGTCCACAAAATGAGTTATGGAATCAAAGAGATTGAACGTAATAATGAATTCAAATGAATAAGTTAATAAGGAATGAAATCAAATGTATCGAAATGGAAGCGCACATCAAAACAAATAGTCTCAAAACGAAATTAAATATTTTCACAATATAATTTCAATAAAATATTATTTCTCAAATTTATATAGCATAAAAACTCGAGCAGTCCAAAAATCCACCACTAGCATCCATGTGGCCACATAGCATACTAATGGAGTCCAAAATCTCACTTTCATCGGTCATCCAAATGAAAGGGTCCAAAAATACAGAAGGTAGTGGCCTGTCCAATACCATCCTACCAAACTGTTCAAATTCGATGGGTCATGACCACTAGTCCCAACTGCTCAACCTGGACTACCCTAGCAACTTTTAGCACTATCACTGGTAGTGGTGCCTCAGCTCAGTTGTACCCAAAGTATCAATTTTCAAAATTCCACAGTTCAAATAT
Source organism: Pittosporum tobira (assembly GCA_032359685.1). Classification (NCBI taxonomy): domain Eukaryota; kingdom Viridiplantae; phylum Streptophyta; class Magnoliopsida; order Apiales; family Pittosporaceae; genus Pittosporum; species Pittosporum tobira. The sequence continues at coordinate 10,619 of JAUMHB010072216.1, read as the reverse complement.
TCGATAATTCAATAATAAATCAATATATCAAACATCAATAATAAATTAATATATTAAACATCAATAATAAATCAATATCTAAAACGTCAATAGTAAATAATATCCCAAATATCAAATGATTTAGAAATAAATAAATTTTCAAATGAGTGGAGTACGAAATATGTACTTAATAATTAAACTCACTCACATATGCTTGAATTCATAAAGTCTCACCCTCATAAGTCCAAACATATCAACTAAATCGTTAATCACAACCTAAAATACTCACCATAATCACTTATACATCAAAATAATACTTCTAAACTAACCCAAATGTTCACTTAAGCTTTCAAGAGTCAACCAATATCTATAAAATTTAGAACCCCAAATTTGTATAAATATTCTTAAGAACTCAGTCCATTAATCCGATCACATTACTATAATATTAAATTAATTTTATAAATATGGAAACACCATCAGAAACTATAGTTAAAGGGCTCCAATTTAGCTTTAAGAATGACTTAAATTGGATTTAAAATAAAAAAGTTATCAAAGTTCGAAAATAAGAATCTATTGCTAAAAATCTAGTGCAGTAGTTATGAAAACGTTCAATTATGACCTGTTTAAAACCATAATTATTACAATTTAAAAACATAAAAATTATAGTAGACTCTTCAAGGATTTCAAAAATATAAAATTCATTCAGTTTTGATATTTGACAGTTTAGAAAACGAAATTTAGAAAATAGGTGACAGAATCTATCAAAATAAAAGTTATAGCAGAGACTAGTTTTAGAAAACTTAAAATTTAATAATTTATATTACATATTTATAAATAAATCAAAGAATAATTTTTTTATTAAACATCAATATATTTCCAGAAAGATAAGAATCAAATAATTTGACAAAAGATGAAATTTTCTATGATTTAAACAATAAAATATATCAAAATTCGTTAGTGAACAGATTAGCTACTGAAATCGATGATTTAATCATATTTAGAGAAGGAATTTTGAAAAACATAAAATTTAAAACTTGTATAAAATTGAATAAAATTTTCATAGAATCAAGAATCGAACAAATCGGAGTTATAATGAATTTTGTACGAATTTTACAACATGACTGAAAATTTCAGAATATTACCAATGAATTGGGAATAACAAAGAGAAGAAAATGGACGCCATACCTATAACGATCTCCACAAAATCCACACTTGTTTGCAAAATCTCTTAGACTTTGTCTCTCTTGCTCTCCACCATGTTCTTTATGTTCTAGAGCCGCCTCTCTATTAAATATTCTTTCTTGCGCTTACAACTTCTTAATATATGAAAACCCTAATCCTCCCATAAGTATTTATTTATATTTATATTTATTTTTTTATATATTATAATTCTATTAACAAATTCTATATTTATTAAAAAGCCCAACCTTATATATTAACCCATAATTCAACAAGTCCAAAATTACTAATGTATCTTAGTAATGATATCAAGCCTAAAATAAGATGTCACTAATTTATTTATTTTTATTAAATATAAGGACACTAAAATTTTAATCACAAAAATAATAACAGCTCAAATTTAATCAAATATTTCGAAATCAATAAATTACGACCTAAAACAACATTATAAATTTAAAGAAAAATATCATTTTCAAAATTCGGGTATTACACTACATGTGGAGTGAGAAGAAAAAAAAGAGGAACCCATCATAATCTTATTAGTTCCTAAAGCCTCCCTTTATTGTTGTGCCATGGAGTTCTCCGTTATCAATGTTATTTTCCTACAATCATTTCAAAATTAAAGACACCTAAAGATTTCTTTAGTTAATTTTCGAAATATTAAAATTTACAATCAAGTATGTTTTAGTACAAATAATTTTAATTATTCTAAACTAACAAAAATATTATGTTTATTAATTTAGATTTTAGTACTAATCGGTAATTACTAGTACTAAATCGATATGAATTTCAACACCAAAATAATTTATATTAATTATAATAATTTTATGATTTCACATATTAACCCAAAAAGTAATAGTATGTCACTGTAAATTTGAAATGGAGGAAGTATTTCTGATAACAAAACATTAGAACCATCAAGAAATAATGCATGCTTGCATGCATGTATATATATATATATATATATATATAAAGAAAATATGTGGCATGCCATAGTCAAGTTTGGCTATAGATCACTCTAATAACATTTTATCCAAAAGTATAAATGATAGGAAAATAAAAATAAGGGATTTTACCATTTTAAAGAAATTTAATAATGTAAAATCTTCTTATTTAGAATCAATAAATTAATAAGTTTATGCTACTAAAATTGTAATATAAATATAATAAAAATTCAATATATAAAATAAAGAGTATTACTTCATAAAACTACTTGAAAATTAACAGTTCTCTCATTTTTTTATATTTTTATCATTTATACGGTTGAATTATCAAGAAAACATTTAAAAAATTAAGTGGTAATTAGAGTGGCCTGTAGCCATCCTTACCTATAGAAAATACTAAGAATTCTCTATACATGGGAAACATAATAAGAAGTTTTTAAAACTGAAATAACACATAGTGCAGAGATATTGATATGATAACCTCAGTTTGGTTGCAGAGATTAGATCAACGGAATCTGCTTGAGTCTGAAAACCGAGGTGCGATACTCCTCAAGTGAGACAACATGTCCTCGGAAGATGCACCGGGTGCTTTTCTAACAGATCCTGAATCTGAATTTTGTTAGGGTTTCTGTAAGGTTGCATGCAGAAGAATGTTTCGTTGACGATGGCCCCAACATTTCTGCCGTCTCGGTCGTGCCAAGGAGGTTAAGTTCTCTGTATGGAGAATTTGTATTTAGGTTTTATGAAAAACTGAGACGTAATACGGGCCCCTGATTTAAGTGTGTAATGACCCGATTAGCTGAGGTCCTTAGTTGCAGACGACCAAAAAGCTCAATTTGTCAAATATTTATATAGAATAATTGTTAGAGAAAGAAACTTCATCATATTTTTATTTAATCCAAATAATGATATCTGTTACATTTCTGTTTTCAACACCAAGCGTGCATATGCACAGACTTAAGAGCACAGCCTTATCTCTAACAAACTTACCGTCTTGACTTTGGTGACTTACTAACAAACTGACTCTTAAGAATTTACTTGATTGCCCTTGGTGCATTGACTTTGACTATCTCGTTCAAGTGTTAAAACATAGAAAAAGGTTTGGGTACTCAATGGATAGTTGAAAAGGCAATCAATTGTATTTTCATATTGTCATATGTGTGTGTGCGTGTGTGCGTGTGTGTATGTGTTGTTGAAACAGTTCTTAATGTCATAATTGAATGTTAATATAAATAGTTACAAAAGTACCATGAATGATATACATAAGAACTGAGACAAGTCTAAGTGAAAAAAGTTAAAAGTTTACTTTTTAGGATATATTTATTTGAGGTAATGTTATAAACTTCAAATAAGTACACATTTTTATGTACTAAAGACATGTGTTAATTAAATTGTAATTCATGTATTTTGACTATATGTAAGTGCATTATTATAACCAATTATGATATATACCACATTCCATGCCATGTCATATTTTTATAAATCTTCCAGAAGCAGTCGAGCGGGGCGAAATCTCGAAAGGGAAGAGCAAGGTAGAATACTACTAGGAGATTCCCGGATTTGTCTAACTTGTATGTTGTAACCGAATGTTGTACGACTTCTGTTCGTACTTAGAACCCTGTTATTGTAAGACCTTAATTATATAATTAAACTGTATGCTTCCGCTGTGTGTATATTTATTCGTATGTGAGATCATTGTAAGATATAACAGGGCGAGCTGTCAAATATTGGCAACTCTGTATGCTGAGATGATATTTAACGACCTGGTTTCCACGAGGATTCAGAGGTGGAAATTTGGGGGCGTCACAACTTCCGCTTACATGGCCCTCGCCTTGATAGCCTCGGCCGCTTACAGCTTTAGGGAAAGTTGCTTTTCCCTCCCTGCGGCTTATGTGGCCGCCCTGGCGGCGCTCTCCTCGGCCGTCTCCAGCTTCAGGGAAAACACATTATCTCTCCCGGCAGCCTCTGCGGTCGCCCTAGCAGCGCTCCCCTCGGCCATCTCCAGCTTTAGGGAAAGCATCTTCTCCCTCCCGGCGGCCTCTGTGACGACCCTGGAAGCCCCCTTCTCGACCGCCTTCAACTTTTGCTTCAAGGCCTCCTGGGCAGCTCCCCTAGCGGCCTCCACCTCGGCACTGTCTCCCCACACGACGCCCATCATCCAACTCAATCCCTGTAACAACAAGCCGGACAAATTCAAAAAAGAGACAAGAACAAACAACTGTTGAAAGCATGAGAAGAAAAATAGATTACCTGGACCATCCGAAAGGCCCCGTTTAGGGCGCAATCTTGGTAGGGGGTTGAGCCGGTCTCCTCCCGGTCCCCTTCTAATGGCAAATTCTTTAGTAGGGCCTTAATGGCCGCCTTCCCCCGATTGCCATCCAGCATCGAGCTTCCGACAGGAACCGACCAAACATATACCAAGTCGGCCCCCCCAGAAGGCTTCACCCTCTTCTGTGCTGTGCCTGTCTCGGCGGAGCCCTGGTCTCCAGCGGGCCTCTTCTCGGCAGGGGCCCTCTCCTCAGCGACTACTCTCTCCACAACGACTGCCACTGGCTTCCCCGTACCAGTCACCTTTGAGTGGCCGACCACCGCTGCTTTCCCTTTGTCACCTGGCCCCACTGCTCAAATCGAACCACCAGTGAAAGGAGCCTTAGGGACCAGCCGTAGCCCGATCATTACCTTGAAAGAACTCAACTTTTCCATAGCAGCCTCAGCGGTCTACCCCGATGATGCCGCCTTGGCTTTTTCCTGGGCCAATCATTGAGCTCGGGTAAACATCTCGTCGACACTTACAAAATAAAAAGATAAGGTCAGACGACCGGGCCTGGCAAAAAAGCAAAAACACTAAAGCAAAAAACAAAAATAAGGGAAAGCTCCTAAACTTACATTCGTGCTTTATCAGCCAGGAGTTTTCCCGGACCACAGTTTACGACCAGGGGCTTCTCCCCTTACTCACACTGGCGAACAGGCTATACTCTTCTAGGGTCCTCCCGGTCAACTGCACCGGTGCATGTTACACTGCCTTTCATGGCCTTCCCCACCCAAGCAGCGCAGTTAGATCATCCCCGGCGATGAAGAACCATTCTGACTTTCACTTCTTCTGCTTCGACATCGGGGTTATCCACTTTTTTCTCCTCGGCTTCTTGTTGATAGATTAGAATGAAGCCTCCGAGTGGGTAATGAAGAAGGTATGCTAGAAAAAGTCTGGGCGGGTCTCCACACCCATACGATGGCACTGGGCCAGGAAGCCCATAACCTGGACGTATGAGTTAGGGGTTAACTGGCCTAGGCCAAGCAAGGTTAGGAGGTCGTGGATGAAGGGGTGAACTAGGAACCTAAGTCCCCCCCCCCCCTCAGGTGATGCTCACTGATGCCTACCCAAATCCCGTCCGGCCTATGGTGTATATACTCCCCTCCCTTCGGGAGCCTAACCCCATACTCTTCCGGGATTTGGTACTCCTTTACAATCATATCCAATCGGCGGCGGGTCAGCTTACTGTACATATTATAGTCTGGACGGCTAACCCGGTCTTCGTACTTGGCTTCCCTTCTGAGATCCTCCACCTCGTTAATGGAGCTATCCGCTGGCTCGGCCTCACCACCGTCTACCTCGCTGGGAGTCGCCTTGTCCTCAGGCGAGTCCCTCGGCAGAGTCGCCACCTTACTACTGGGCCCCACCGCTTCCCGCAAGCGGGACCCACCAACAACATTCACCACCTTAAAGCTCCTATCTTGGGCCATCTAATAGGGATCTGAAGGAAGCTAAAACTGGAAAAAGTGAGTTGGAGGATGGCTTACTTGGTGAAAAGCTTGAAGAAGGTTCGAGATTCCAGTGATCCAAGGTTTCTTCAGGAAATCACTGCAAAACTCAGAAAGCTAAAGTGAAAATGAAAGGCACTAAACCCCCTTTTATAGTACCTTAACCCGATGGTTGGAATTCCCCCTCAGAAATCCAATGGCCATTAGATGATAGTTGTACTCCCACGCCTTCCAAAAAGCAATTATCACGCCACAATTAATGGGGGTCTCAGAAGACGTGCGAAATAACATCTCATTAAATGCTCTAAAAAAGCATGCACACGTGGACAATAATTCAAAATGACACACAACCGAGGCTCCTCCAAGCACCCTGGGTCCCACCCCACAAACCTATAAAAACTCCATAACAGCTGATCGAGGGACGACCGGACTCAGAGCTCGTCGGTGCACTAAAGTACCCCATCGGGCTGGGGGGGCATTGATGGAGATTGTCCTAAATTAGGGTTAGGGTTTCCATCTTAGCCTTAACTAGGGCAACTTGGCATCCCACGTGGTAGCTCAATATTCGCGTGGCAACGTGGCATCCGATCGGTCATCATCAAGGCTTGGCAACCCTCCTCGCCCAAAAGAAGCTCAGCCGATCGGCCATCCTCAAGGCTCGGCAACCCGCCTCCCCCAAAGTTAGATCGGCCCTCACATTCGGCTTCCAGAAAGCACAAAGCTCGGCCAATCGGCCTCCAAGGGGTTTCGTACCTGCATCAGTCCCCCCGGACTATCGCCATCAGGAACTCCAAACTATGCGTATTTAGCCCAGGCCTACCTAGGTAGCGGGTCCACTCCGCCTCATTGACCGGGTCCGGCCCTACCTGATCTGGGTCTAATAGTCGAAGGCCATAAAATAAGTTCCCAGACGGTGTCTAATCAGCCTCCTAACCCTGCAGTCCTGTCAACTTACAGCAGGCGCATTACGCTTAATTTATCGGACGGGTTAAGGCAAAAGGGCTACAAATACCACCTCACCTGCACAGATAGAAGAAGGCAATTTTTTCCTACTACTCATTCACTCCAAACACACAAAAGAGCCAATACTCTGCAACTCATTGGTAAACTCACAAGAACAGAATACTCCCTCAAAACCACACAAATACTCTGGTAATCCCTTCCCTCTCCCACTCCATATTCAGATTATCATCTTAATCCTCCTTAACTTAAGCATTGGAGATGGGAACGAGGGAACAAACCCCTCATGTTGCATGTGTTTCAGGTTTGCTTGCTCCCATCGGCTGTGCCCAGCTGGAAACGAGATTTGGATTTGGTCGCAGGTCAGAGTGGTCCCAACATTTATTTTTTGTGTGTAGTGTGAGAACCCAATTTTTGTAAACGAACTAGAATAAAATTTTTATTTCTATATTTTTTTCTGCATAATTATATTACAGAAAATTTAATTAAAATAAAGATATTATGTTTAAGGGCATTTTGGTCATTTTAACAAATATTATGCTCAAGGGTATTTTGGTTATTTTGACTAGAAGTCAAAAAGTGTTTAAAATCATAAAATGATCGAAGATCTGGAATCAGCACGGAAAAATAGTGAATCGAAATGCTGTCCGATTTTCGGTTTGACCTAGTCTCATGTTGACTTTTTGGTTGGAGCGTCGTTTGGAAAAATGGATAGTGCCATTGAATTCGCAGCGTGCCAAAACATAGGAATAAAGTGTAATATTGATTTTTCACATTTTTTTGAATATTTAGCTGTTTATGAATTAATAGTGCAATCGGTACACAAAACGAGATGTTGTTATTCAAATTTAGGAAGGGATAACAGACAGGTGGGACTTACTGCCACATAGGCATCAGAATATTCTTTATTCCTTTGTCTTATCCCATTTTGTCTTATACACATTTTGAATTTGATGATAAGGTTGCACATGCTTTTGTACCAATCATTGGTGACTCACCAAATTAGGAAACCCTCGACCAGCCTATAAATATATACCTACACACATGTAATCCTAGACAACAAATATATCACAAAACCCTAATTTCATATTTTCAAGCACTGTTCATAAGTACGAATCAAAGATTTAATTTTTGTTATTGTTTAATTAAATTGACGATTGAATTAGCTGCATAGAGTCCCACTGATATGTTTTCCATCCTCAGTCAATCATCTTAAGCCTTTTATGGCCTCGAATTGATCGATTTATAGTAGGGTACAAAACCCTAGTTTTGATTTGAAAAATTTGATTCTTGCAAAACAGTTGATGTTTTGTGAAATTGATAGAGGGCTTTTGTTCCTGCGTTGATTTGGAATGGATTCAAGCTTTAAAACACAAATTTTGGTAAAGATTTGACCACCCCCAAGTCAATATACAGTCAGGTATAAACCGTGGCAAAATTCATATTTTAATCCACAAAATCGCTACTGTTTGTGTCGATTATTGGTTCCATCGTGTTCCTTATGTTGTGAGGATAGTTTTAATAATTTTTAATCAATTTTTGGGGCTCAATTTCACCTAGAACCGATCCTGGTCGGAAATACTGATCGCCGACCATGGTTGCCACTGCCATTGCCGGAGAAAAAACAACCGAGGCCTTTGAACGGGGTTTTTTAGGACACAGGGCAGTGAAAATCAATCCTTTCATCAATGAAAGGTTCACGAATCCATGTTTCCCCGTTGCATCTGTGCGTGTGTGTGTGTGTATGCTGCCTGGGTACCTTGCCGGCTGGCCACAATTGCAGCTGACGGTCGGCAAGGCCGTGTTTCAGTTGACGGGGACAGAAGGGATGAAGTTGACTAGGTCAACCAGTCCATGGTTGACTTGGTCAACTTTTTTTTTTAAATGTTAATTTACTTAATTAATAATAATAATAATAATAATAATAATAATAATAATAATAATAATAATAATAATTATTATTATTATTATTGTAATAATAATACTATTATTATTTTCAATTATTATCATTAATATTATTATTTTTAGAAGGATGAAATTACCAAAATACCCCTGGTTAGCTAAATTACCAAAATACCCCTGGTTGGCTAAATTACCAAAATACCCTTGGTTAGCCAAATTATCAAAATCCTCTGGTTAACCAAATCACCAAAATACCCATGGTTAGCCAAATTACCAAAATACCCTTGGTTAGTCAAATTATCAAAATACCCATCAAGTCCAAATTACCAAAATACCCTTCTACAGTCAAATTACCAAACTGTCCCTAGGTTATGAAAATTACAAAAATGACCCTACCTTATGCCACCAACCCTTTATTCACAAACAATGCCATGAAATTGAGAATTTCCATGAAGTTTAAATTGTATATTATTTATATTTATCATTTACTGTACAACTTAATCCGATGATGTATTTTAGGGTTTTAAAAATACCCTGGGATAAATTCGAGGACTAATTATATGCGGTCAATCAAATGACGAGTCATCCAAATAATATTAATTTTGCCCTTTGAACTTTTGTGTGCATTTAATGTCATTTCAATTAGGAAATTCAAGCTGCTTAATTTTAATTGAGAGTGAGCGATCGATATTAAGACGGAGTTATTGACGTTAGGTCATTATTGATTTAGGAACCGGACAAGAGAGGACGAGGGGAATGTACGAGTAGGCAAGTGCATTTCAAGGAACGCTAGGAAGCTATGTTAAAGCAAGTTAAATTATTCTTTACTTGTATAAGTTAATTGTTTCGCTTATACATGTCTAATACTTCAGTTTCATACGTACTTCAGTTTCATACGTATAATCCTGCATTCGTTATACGTGATTGCCATGATTGTATGAGTTGAATGCTTATACATTATTGGATATGCAAGCATGATTAATATGCTTATTCAAAATGTTCATACATATCATTCGTGTATGACATGCCATGGTTATTTGAAACGTTAACGTGAACCGTATGAATTATTCAAACTCGAATATTGAACATAGCTAAAGACTGGTATGCCGGGACCCTACATGGTCAAACCCTATAGTTGTGACATATACGGGCACGAGTTTGAGTAAAACTTGACTTTTTATCGAGGATGACTTTATGACATATGTGTCAGGCAGAAACGCCAAATGAAAGGAATTGGTGTTTAATTATTCAACTGTTAAATTGTTTTCTTGCATGATATTACTTTATTTCGCTAATCATGCACATATTATGGAAATTCATTGTTCAAACCTATGAATTTCAAATGAACTATTTATGACTCAAAACTATCATTTTTGACCTTTTGACTAGAAGGAACGTTGTTTTAAATTCAAAACATGAATAGTTTACTTGCCAAGCCCTATCGTTCATTTCTTGCATTTTTGTAAACCTTCCAGACACTAGGGAGCGATGCGAGTTCTCCAAAAGCAAGGAAAAGTTAGAGTATTACTAGAGTGTTTGGATTTGTCTGACTAGTATGTTTTCAATTATATATGTTGTACGACTTTGTTTTGTACTAGACTCCATTTATTGTAATGAACATTTGTTATTCAATTATTATTGCTTCCGCTTTGTATATTCGTAGTATGCGAGATTCTTGTAAGTTATAACATGAAGAGCTGTCCAATGCGACAACTCTATATGTTGATGTTTTTATCTGACGACTAGTTTTTCCACATGGATTTTGGGTGGAAAAATTGGGGGCGTCACATGTATTCTGCCATATAATAAATCAAGCGGATGATAAGAGCTATTTTGTACTTAATATTTTAATATCTTTTTCTCTTGATTTATTAATATTTTCTTAAAAAGCCCAAT
>JAUMHB010072205.1:0-13098 GCA_032359685.1 Pittosporum tobira | reverse complement strand
AATTGAAGTAGGGAGACTATGACCAGAGATGGAGTAGTAACTAATTTAGGGAGATTCCACTATCACAATAAAATAAATTTCATAACTTGCATGGTAAATTAATTGATTTAACTATGAATGGGTAGGTGAAGTTGAAATCTTAGCATGCTTTCTTTATATTGTTCAAAACCCTAATTTTCTTAATTTCAGTTATTTTTATTTAGTAGTTAATTTCTTTAATCAAAAACCAAAACTTTATAAATCAAAATTAGATAAGTCATAGAAAATTCAAGATTGATAAATAATTGAATTCAATCCTCGTGGAATCGATATTTTTACTGCAATCTGATTAGTGTACACTTGCACTCTTCACCGATCAGCGACTCAATCTATTTTGTCGACTTCCACCTCTTTTTTTTTGTGCTTGCTTTCTTTTTTTATTTTTTTCTATTTTTTTCTTTAATTTATAAAAAAAAATTTAATTAAAATTTAAAAATAGGCGGTTCTAACTTTTTTGTCGGCTTTTTTTTTTTTTTTTTGTTCTTGCTTTCTTTTTTATTTCTCTCTATTTTTCGCTTTAATTTATATCAAAAATTAAATTAAATTTCAAAAACGGGAGTTTAGAATTTAATATTATTTTACAATTTCTTAGTGTAGAAAAATTAATATTTATTTTAGACTTTTAAAAATTTATTTATAAATTTAAGTTATTATACTAAGTTTAGCATAAAAAAATGTTATAAATCAAATAAATGACATCTAATTTATTTTCACAAGACGCGACTCAGCCTATTTTGTCGGCTTCCGCTTTTCTTTTCTTTTTCATTTTTTTGTGATTGCTTTCTTTTTTTATTTCTTTCTATTTTTTTGCTTTATATACGATTTTTTGAATGTGATACATTTTTTATAAAACAGTGACAATAAATTACATATATATTTCACTTCAAATTTAAGTTTCAAGATTTTATAGATATACTAAATCAAAACAAAGATAGTAAATTATGTACTTTATTGAAATTCTAATTAAAAATGAAATTCAAAAATAGGTTTTTATAACTTTATGTTATTCTATACTCTGTCAATATAGGGGAAAAAAGAGAGTTTAGATTAGACTTTTTGAAGTCAATTTATAAATTTAAGTTATTATATTAAGTAGAAAAAATATTATAGTTTATAGTATATTAATAGATATTTATAATATTCATGAATATATGAGTTAAATCAAATGAATGACACAGTTTTTAGTTTATGAATCAAAATTACTAAATTATCGATTTATATATTTTTCTTTTGAAAAATATTTTTTAAAATTTGAGTTGAAATAATTGTAATGAATGCGGCACACAAGTGTTTATTTTTTTTCCTTCACTAATTATTATTGTTATCATACTATTATTTATTATTTCAGTCGTTCTAAAATTATAAATACTTTTCGGCTCAATTAAAAAAAACATATTGTAACTTATATTAATTTTTAGATAATTTATAATATTTATAAATATATGGGCTAAATTAAAAGAATAACACAACTTTTTCATTTATAAACCATAAATTATTATTTTATCTATAAATATTTTTTAAAATTTTAATAAAAATAATTGTGATAATTATAACGCGCGTCGTATTTATATACTACCTCCGTCCTAAAAAGAATGACCAAGATTTTTGACATTTTCTGAAATAAATTTTAAGACGTTTTAAAAATATATTTATAAATTATATATTTAATATATTTTTATTATATTAAAAAATATGATATAAAAATATGTTAAAAATATAATATATATATATATATATATATATATATATATATATATATATGTTTTTAAAATGTCTTAAAATTTATATAAAAAAAATTTTAAAATTTTGATCATCAGATAGTAGTACACCACAAAAAGTGTGAACAATTGTGACACTCCAAACGTGTTAGGAGATTGATACAAATGAGGGACACTTGTAACTCTTTTAGAGATGGTAACAATTAATTGATTAACGGAACATTTTAGTGTAACGGTTCGAAAAATTGATACTAACATGTTATAATTGTATTCGATTTCGTGTTACGATGTAAAAAATCGTTACAAATATTTTATGATTGTCACTGTTGTTTATTACACAATTCGTTTTATTTATATTGTAATATTTTTTTATTTTTTTTTATGTTTTATATTATTACAACATACATAATTTGAAAATTTTAATAATGTTAATTGTCTAAATTATTATTACTTTATCAAATATGATTCACTACTTCAATCATTATTTTTATATTTAAAACTATAATATCAATATTATACCCCACCACTTCAATCACTATTCTCTTTTTTAAAATTATAATATTACTACTTCAATCACTATTATCCTTTTAAAATTATACCATCAAACAATTTTTTTAAACTTTATAAAAAATTAAAATACTGTAATTCAACTGGAATGGAGGGAGTATGATCTCGGAAACTGTTATCAACATTTAACACTTGTCACCCTTTTGGTCTTCGGTTTGGAGAACTAATACAAATGATCAACACATAAAATAAAAATTTCAAGTTAAAGAAAAACAAGTGGTACGAATTATCAGGAAAAATAAAATATTTTTACAAAATGGGTGGATTTGAGCAATTTTTTAAAATTTGACTTAGGCAGTCTTGGAGTCAAAACGAAGCAAGAAGTTCAAAATCAACCTAAAACTTGAGTTAGACAATTAGACGGTTTAGACGGTCGCCTAGGCAGGTTAGGTTAGGCGGTCGATTAGGCAGTTTGGGTCAATTAGGCAGGTTGGGGGATTTTGGCGGGTCAAACTTGCAACGCAATCAATTTTTTTTTGACCTATCTACTTTTATTCTCTAAGTTATTTATTTGATATTTTGTGATGACTAAAATGCATAATCAAATCAGCCCATCTCATAAATTGACTTCAAAGTGTCAACAATAAGCAATCACTTTTTTAATTTTAGTTATATGATTATCCATTTTTCTATTTGTTCTACATGCTATAGTAACTATTATTATTCCTAGACATGTTAATTTTTTATTTTATTATTTTTACTTGCATACCTTGTATCTTATGTATAATAATATCATATAAAAATACGAATATTAACTTACAATTTTTATACAAAAAATATTTAAAAAATAAATATATAGACCGAGTTGAAAAACGTCTAGAAAAACGAGTATTCCCCGAATACTCATCCTAGGTGCTAAATCCTCATTCGACCGAGTTGGTCCCCCCACCGAGTTTTACAACACTGGATTTGAGACACTAACAATTATATATACTACTAGTTTACAGGCACAAACTACGTGTGTGCCAAATTTTTTGTTTTTTTTATTAAAGTATTTTTTTCGAAAAAAAAATCTTTTTAAGAGTGCTAAGAGTTTTAGGTAACTATAAATTAGTTTGAACCATATAATTTATGTTTTACCGCTTTTTAAAATTTATTTTATACAAATTTACTTTGTTACCATTAGTGCAACATACCAATCAAAAGTGGAGGAAATTTTTATTTACTTTTTATAATTTTATTTTTTATTTTTTATTTTTATTGTATGAACACCAATAAAAAGAAAACGGAGGAATATCTTCCTCCCTCTTTATAACATAGATACTTGAGAGAAAAATATGCTAAGCCACTAAGGATGCGTTTGGTTCTTATTTTTTACGAAAAATAAATGAAATAAAAATTTATATTAAAACTGACGGGTAATTTGAATGAAATAATTAGCTAGTCATATAATTTGATTGAGAATATAATGATATATACATTCGCCGTCCTTTTGTGTAAATTGTTTTCTTTTAATTTTTTCTATGTTTATTTTGTTGTGTTGTTAATCGTTAACAATAATCCGAATATGCAGAGTGCAAGAAACAAAGTTTTTTCCTCTTTTTCTTTTTATTGTCTTTATTCAAATTTTTTCCATGCAATCGGATATTGGATTCTTGTTACAAAGTTCGTTTATTTTTAATACGACGGATGTTAGCGAATATGTACGATACTTGTTTTGATCGAATGAAATATTTCGTTTAAGAACCAAACTCATCCGATGAAAATGAAAATGAAAATTTGGCCAACCAAGTGTTTGAGTGACGAAGAAAGGAAAGGAAAGGAAAGGAAAGGAAAGGAAAGACGGCGTTGTTTTTAAGCTGACAAAGGAAAGGAGAGAGTAATGGAAAAGAAAGTAAAAACAATGAGATACTCTCTCCGTCCAAAAAAGAATGACTAAAATGGATAAAGTACGCAAATTAAAGAAATTAATTTTTTAAGAGAGTATATTTTTTTGACAAAATTATCCTTACAAATGTATTTTACAATAATAAAGAGAGAAAAAGAGAGTTTTGATGTTACATAAAGTGATGGTAAAAAAATAATTACAAACTAAAAGTGGTAGATTAAGTCATTCTTTTTTGGACCAAAAAAAAAAAAGATACCTTAACTTATTTTTTTGTGGACAGAGGAAGAATAAACTTACAAAAAAGATGGATGAGATGGATATAGTAGTAGCCAAACATATCCCAAGGTGTGTAGCTCACACAAACATACTCGATCCCATAACTTTTATGCGGGTGTCCGATAATTATTTTAGATTTCAATTAAATTTAAAATTGAATTATTGTCACAAGACTCCATAAGAATGAATTTTCTCGACACTTTTTTTTTTTTTTTTAATTTACAAGACTCCATAAGAATGAATTTTCTCGACACTATTTTTTTTTTTTTTTTAATTTACAATGCTCAAATACGAGACGATACACCGAATTCCTTATGTTCTGCTCAAACGGAATGGATATTGGTACTTCATCCACGACACTCCACCTCAACTCTACCTTTTTCCTTTGCTTTTTGTTACTTTTTTTGGCCCATATTTCCTTGGATGTGCACACCCCTTTGTTGATGTTTTAGTTTCAGTTCTGTAATTTTTTCGAGAAATTAAATAATCAGATCAAATGTCACGTTCAACTCATGATTATGCACCCTCCTAAATATTATGTGCAATTCTGGCCATTGAACGCACTCTTAGGGCTTTGGTTGGGTTTCTTGGGTAAATAATTAAGATTAATTTTTTACCATCTTAATTTTTGACCCTATATGATAATTCTATTTTTCCACTTGTGTGTTAAATTGGTAGACAGTAGAATTCTGGACTATTGGTATGACAATTGGAAAATTAGGGTTTAATTAGTGATTAAGACCCACTCACTCACCCTTCTTCCTTTGTTACTTAATGAGACAAAATTTCTCAGTTCCCTAATCAAAAGTTGTTTTATCATTGTACTTTCCACGGAATATTGTTTTATTCTGGACCTTGTAAATGTTTTGCTACTTTTTGTCCTTCAATGCATCGTGTGCCTCTCTCTCTCTCTCTCACCTAATTTTAATTAATTTTAAAATTAATTTTATTATTTAGATAAATTAAACGTTTAATTGGTGTCCGATTAATATGCGATTATAACTATTTAGGTGTTAGGTTTTTTCTGTATCACCTAAGTCCGTCTAGAGATCTTTATAACACTGTATAGAATTATATAAATTACAGCCGAGAATACCAAAAATATTCTACTAAATTCATGTTTGGCAGCAACTTATTGAGAATTTTAGAGAACATGAAACTCAAACTCAACAAAAAAGATCGCTTGAGAGGCTAAATGTAAAATTCAAAAAACTTGTTTACAATTTGAAGTTGAATTTAAGTTACAAACCGAATTTGATAAACTAAATCCTTGGCAACAAATGGTGCAAAATCAAAGAGAGACTAGCTAAATTAAGAATACACCTAGAACAATATTGGGTTCATCACAAATGGTGGGGAAAAAATTGGTTTCATTGTTCTGCCATGTCCAAATTATCTACACGGCTACCAGATAAAAAAGGCGAAGAGGGTAGTGATTAGAAGAGTGGTGCCGCCCCAGTGGTGCACTACCTAGCATGTGCACTATGATCAAAGGGACAATTACATCCGGTGTTTTAAAAATTAGTGGGGTTGATGTAGACAGCAGAAAAATGGCTTTAACGCTTGAAAAAGTCTAAATGGAAATTAATTGGGTACGATCAAATATTAGTCCGACCTAAACGTCGATAGAAGACTGTCTAACGCTTAATCAAAAATTAATCGGAATTAGAGGAGAGTTTTTCAACACTAGTTATGCCTTTTGCTGCCCCTAACATAGAATGAACCACATTATTAAAAGGCAGTTGAGCTCTTCCATACATTACTATATGTATATTACTATGTTTATAGTAGGTTAAACTACTTATATAATAATTGGCCTGTATGCCGAGCTATAAGAGTACTGATTTGTCATAGAGAGGGGACATTAGGCATTCCTTCACAATTATGGTAACCATAATAAAACTAATTAATTACGAGCTTCCAGGAACATGAAAAAAGAGAGGTTAAACTAATTATATGGGGTCCAATAATACAATTCCCATGTGATATGATTAAGGGAGTCTTTAAAAACTAACAAACTAAGCCAAAAGATACAGCAAATTCAACATAAAATAATGCTACTGTATGCATACATAATAAATAACAAGATAGATTATGAAAACACTGTTCTAAAATTTCCCACATAATTTTAATTAATTTCTGATTAAATCCTAGAAACCTCTAATAACTTCAGACGCCCAAGTTTGAGAAATCCTCGTCTATGGTCGATTAATTCCAGTCTAAGTTGTCTAGTCGCTTGCTCTCCCTTTACCGCTTTGATCCGCCAACAGAATTTTATAACGCTGATGAAAACTTATAACTATTTGATTAAAATAAAAGCCAAAAACAATAGTCTAATGCACCACCGAAATTGATAATTAGCTAAAAATATTCAAGCAACAATATAGCTCTACGGATGCATGTACTATATGGAATTTATGCAACATCCGACTATCAAAGCATGCAGTATGCCAAAACTACGGTTACCGTCATCACGATGACCCCTTAAAAATCGTTATACTATTTCAGGAAACAAGAAGGATCAAATGGGCTCGTTAATCTAGAATGCTCCCAGATTTCAACTTTCCTCACTATAAATGCCTAAATTTGATCTATGCGACAATGGGGTTTTTGAATTAAATCTGAATCAAGTATTCAATCGAACTAAATATCTCAAGTACATCATAAAAGATTGAAAGTACAAGTCAACTTTGAAAGCTATGATAACTTAGTCCTAAAGAGAGACTTAAAAACTAAGATGAAACTTATTGATGAGGTTTTGTCCAGCTGTATGCAAGACATAACTCAGAACTAAGCTAATGACAACCATATTGAGGTCTAAAACGTAAGTCACAGTTGAACAGAACATGCAAAAACTTGAATGTACAGGACAAATTTAAGATCCTAAAAGTATTCAGCATAAAACAAAGATGGAAAGAGCAATTTTAGAAAGAATGACAAAATTCGGAGTTGATACTTCGTGTACCATCAATTTGAAGAGTCAAATTGTGTTCTTGTTGTAATCCAATTCCTGATTTTTCTTTGTTGTCAAGAGAGCAACAAACATACCCCAACATAATTGGAACCATTTGACCGATAATATCCATATCCAACATATGACAACTATACTACAACATCAAGCATGTGACTAAAATATCTTGTGCATTTTAAGTTGAAAGCAATCTGCCTAAGCCACAAAGGCAATCAGCAAAATGGAAATCAGGAAGATAAATTTCAAGAAGATCATAGACTAAAGCAGAAAGTTACAACTTATGCGGCACCTTCACAACAAGGATAAATTGGTAAATCAGCACCTCCAAGCTGAAGCCGAGATGAGCTCCCTTCGCTGCCAGCAGAGAACAAGCGACAACTGCCTCTTTTCAATGTGAAATCCCTGGACTGGGGTCCTCTTCACCACACATTCAGCTTGGGACTCTGTGAAGTTGCTGAAAGTTAACGGTGAAAACCCATATGACAAAAACTGGGTCCTCCAATGCTGCATTGTTTCTGGGGCCCGATAACGACCCATTACAATATTCTCGATACCTGGTTGGAGCAAGAACCTCTCAATCTTCTGCAATGCGTCTTGGTTCACATTTACAGCATCTAAAGACTCGAGCAAGTTCGAGTAAGACTGCAGGGCATGGATAACATGATTAGGAAACGGGAGGTCAGTTCTATCGCAGCCTCTGTCAACAGAGACTATAATTTTGGGACAGAGCTTCTTTATGAACCGGAGAAGCAAAGGGAGGGACACTTGGTAGCTGAAAGACGAGCCGACAGGTAGATTAACTGCAATAGCTTCAGTTTCCGAGACATGAATAGGCAATGACCATGAAGTCGGATTCAAAACATCAAGGCTCACAATTTCGAATTCAAATGCAATATTTTGTTCACTAGCAAAATGTTTCAAATTCTCCCGGGTCAGCCCAAGCTCGAGGTGGTCATGGGTCGATGGAGATGCAAATGCAGTTATTTTAAGCAAAGGGGCACCACCATTTTTTAAGGCGAGCTCCTGCATAAGTGAAGCCCATTGCCCACCATACCCGATATCGAAGTCAATTACATGAATTTGATCATAGCCCTCTAATACTTCAAGGAGGGCTTGGTTGCAAGTAAAATTTGCAAATTGCAAGAAAGGCGAAATTTCAGAGAAATATTTATAAGCACCAATCTTGAAAATAAGACTAAAAGGCGAATTACTGGCCATGGAGGGATTATTCATGTTATTGTTGTTTGTTTGGAGGAGTAGTTGTAGAGCCCCCTTACAATAATAAGCAGCCCTATGAAAAGGTTTACCAATTAGAGAGACTTGTTGATTGAGCCGCGCCAATATCCCTTGCGCGAGTATATGATTCCCCGAAAGAATCAATTCAGACGCCTTGTAAATCTGATCGATTATCGCTTGCTGCTGCTGATGGTGCCCCAGTTCATCCCCAGCCATTTGGGGCCTAGCTGCCACCATTGACGGCCTTTTTTGGGGGGAACGTGGAATCCCTTGAAATGGTCCGAATTGCTCTTGATCCGAATTAAGAAACGGGCCATTGGGGTTGGATTCAAGGTTCCCAGACTTATGCCTCTTGGATTGGGATGGCATAAAAACATATTGTTCTTGATTGGTAGAATATGAAACTGGCAAATGGGCAGCAGTTTGGAGTAGCTGTGATTGGTGCTGGTTAATCAAGACTTGTGGATTAAAAATCTGAGGTTTCATATGAGAGCTTTCAAATGGTCCTTGTTGCTGTTGATTCAGTGAAATGGGTCCAAGATTGTTGGAAAATGGAGAAAATATAAGGTTTTGAGGGTTTGGGAACTTGGAAATATTTGTAGGAGGCATCAAATGTCCAGCGGTAGATGCAACTGGGTCTAACCCAAAAGCTTGATCCACCACACCAAACCCACCATTAAAATCAGACTCGGCCGTGGCGCCATCACCACCACCAATTTGCAGCACTTTGTTCAACCCCAAGGCCGGATCCTCCGTATCCCCCATGATCCACCGAAGTATAGACTGTTCTTGTCCCGGGGAGGCCGCAGCCGAGTCAGACAACACGCTCTCCCACTCTTCCATTCCAAGCCCACATTTCTCCTGACCCATGGCGGCGGCGCCGTGGTGGCCGTGGCTGCCGCCGGTATCATGAGCCACTTGGAGCTCTGAAATCACACAGCCGGATTCATTGGCTTCAGGGGGCCATTTTGAAGATGGGTTACCTGAAACAGCCGCCACTTCAGCCGTGTATGTAGTCCCACACCCACCACTTCTGCCGTCGTAGCCGAGAGAGGAAGACAAGGTTGAAGAAGAAGTAGGAGGAGGGCTTGGGCTTCTGATGTTTTCAACAACAGAGTTGGGCTCAAGCAATCTACCGTCACTGTCCCAAAAATATGGATCTGATCAAGATGACAAAACTCAAGAAACTCAAAAAGCTAATCTCCTCTTGTAAATAATATATACTTACAACTTGCATATATATAGCAAGTCTATATATATTTTTGTTGGTGGTGTTCTACTTCTTGTGTTGTTGTCCTGGTAAGCTGTAATACTCTGTTTTCTGCCATTGATGCGTGCAACATAAAAAAGTAGTAAAGTGGTCTTCATCCCTCCTCTCTCTCTATTTTCTTTTAAAATTTCTGATTTTATTTTATTTTTTGATATTTTATTTATATTGCTTTAATTTTTGTGGTTTCTGTTTCTGTTCTGTAAACTTCATGGCCACAAGAACCGCGTGTAATACACAGGGGCTCTAAATTTACCGTATTACCACCATTTTCTGACATAGGAACGACGATAGCTGCATTACAGAGAAAAAGGCCAACAGGCAGAAATGGCGTCGTGCTTAATATCCCGATTATACCCTTAGGTTTTTACCTTCTACCCAATTTTGCTGCTTAGCTAACAGCTAACGGAAAGGCTATTACGGCCATACGAATATTTTTAATTACTCATTCCGTTCTAAATTATTTGTAATATTTTAATTTTTCATAAATTCTAAAAAATATATTAATATTATAATTTTAGATAAAAAAAATAGTGATTAAAGTAGTAATATTATAATTTAAATATTAAAATAATAATTAAAGTGATGTGATATAGTATTGATATTACTTTCTCATTTTCCAAAATAAATATAATATTTTTATTTTTTATAAAGTTTAAAAAATTTATTTTTTGGATGAAGAGTTTCACTTTTGCCCTTATGACAAAAATAAAATAAAATTTTGACATCAATTCTTGATAGCCTGTAGCTCTCGGTTATAAAAAGACTGATAGTTATGCACGTGGGATGAAACAAAAAAAAAAAAAAAAAGACTTAAAAAAAAAAAGGTGGGCTCATATGTCAGATTTAAAAAAAAAAAAAAAAAAAGATAAAAAAGGTATTTATAATCTTAAGTTTACTAAAACGGGAAAAGTCGTAATTTTTTTGGGGCGTATAAAAAAGGTAAGTGTTATATTTATTTTGGGATGGATGTGGTATAATTTTAAATAAGTGAATAGTAATTGAAGTGATGAACTATATTTGATAAAGTAAGAGTAATTTAGACAATTTATATTATTAAACTTTTAAAAAAAATTATAATTTTAATAAAACATCTAAAAAATGTAAGTATTGCGATTAATATGGAACGGATGAAGTATTTATGTTTTTATTACTTCCCCTTAATTTCATTTGTGGAAACACAAATTAAATAATACTATTTGATAGACACCGTTAGTTATAAGTAAATAAATATAGAAATTAAAAATAACAGTTGGTAATAGAAATTACTTTTATCTATATAATTTACTTAATATATACAAAAATGACTATTGACATAATTTATAAATATTAATTTAAATAAATTATTTGTCACTTTATTAAATGCAATAATATATGAAAACTATTACTCATTCCGTTCAATAAAAAGTGGCATAGTTTGAATTTTTTGGTCAAATTGACCAAATTTTAAACTAATAATTAATCTTATATATTTAAGTATTTAAATAAGCGAACGTTAGATCTACAAGTACATTTGGTGTCTTTCTAATGATTATAGTTTCGTCGCCTATCTATATATAAATTAGTAGCAATTTTGGTTCAAAAAATGTCAATTTGACCAAAAAATTAATCATACCACTTTTTATGAAACGGAGAGAGTACTAATCAGATCACTAGATTAAATAAATAAAATGACTAAATTAATATTATTATTTGTTTATTGCTAAAATAAACAAGTAACATAGTTTGTCAAATAATATTAATTAATTAATTATAACTCGAGGTTTCCTTAAACATTAATAATTAAATTTTGATTATGATCCGTTTTTATGAACATTTTCTTATTTTAGTTAGATAAAAATAATTTATTTATATAATTTATATTTAATTAATACTTTAAGACAATATCTATGAAAGAGTTTTAATTGAATCTAATGAATTCAAAAGTGTAAAAATAAATATACATAATTAGACCCTAGACAATATATGAATTACTTTTCACTCAAATTGAAATAATATTGTAAATATCTTTTCTTCTAAACTAGACGTGCTCGCATAAGAAGGTAGAGTACGTACAAAGAAAACGTAGATGTAATGACCTCGATTCATTGTATGAGCAAATGGTGGCCAAGACATGATGGACTATCAGGTAGTAACCCCGAATCCTTGAAATTGATCATAATTGCCTTATGGCTTGGAGTAAGAACTTTACCTAGTGGTGAACATGTTCAAGACGTACTAGGGTTATCTCTTCCAAGGATTATCGATGGAATTTCGAGAGTGATTTTCGAAAATTGATTTTGCAAAGTATCTCAATGGGGGGAGCTCCTGGTGTGTGATGAACTCATTCGCAAGAGGGAAATTGTTAGAAATTCACAAATGAGTTAGAGTATCACAGATAAAAAATAAATAAAAATGAATAGTTAAAATATACGTGTATAGGTTGTAAATTTAATAATTTAAGTTTTTAAGTAAAGTTGAACTTCCAAACATATTTTTTAATATTTCATGTGTTTGCATGCAACACAGAGATTCCCGATTTTCTCCCAACAGTTTGGATTTCTTTTCCCAATGAAGCCGGTTCGCAAGTTCTTTATAGTGGCGTTTGTTGTGAAAATTAAAGTATTCTCACAAACATTTAGCTATTAAATAATAACAAATAATACCAGAAATTTAAAGAGGTTCGGCTAATTATGCCTACGACCTCGGACACTACTAAATAATATTTCACTATATAGAAGAAATATTACAAGAGAAAAAGAAGAGAACAAACTAAGCCAAATATTAAAAACTTGTTTTGGGATGATTTTATGACCAAATGATACCTTCCATTATATGGCATTGGAATGTGCCTTAAGTTTTCTAATTCAATAATGTGAGAGGAAAAACAACTCCATAAAATTCAAATCCCCAAATTTCCAATGTGGGATATGAGCCAAAAATCAATAATTCTCCACCTTGGTGAATATCCAAATTCTTCAATCTTCTCTGCAAACTTTAGTAGAGTCTTCAAAAGGAAGAATTCAAGTTTTTAAAACATTGATCAAGTTTAAACAATGCTGAAACTTGATCGCTGTCACAACTTTCGCCATCATATCTACAAGATTTTCAGTGGTATGAATCTTCTGGATTTGAATATAATCTTCTTCCAGAATCTCTCTCACAAAATGATACTTGACATCAATATGCTTCGTCCTTGCATGATAAACCTGATTCT
>JAUMHB010072194.1:0-13099 GCA_032359685.1 Pittosporum tobira | reverse complement strand
AGAAACAGCTTATCTGCCATTGCACCAACTGAAGTATTAGGGTGTTCGGATTCCTTAGTTACCAATTTCTCTCTCAATACTTGTGATGGAGACCGACTCAGATTAGGGTTAGCGTCAACTATTCAAACCCAAGTCAAGACCCCATATCATCAGTACACATGGACTAGAAAACAAGATTGGTTATTCAAAAACGATAACATCATTAGCACCATCACATTTCTTTCAAGAGAATCTAGTCAGGAACCGGTTATAACCATGGTCCCGACTGCCCGATTCGTCTTTACAAATCACATGCTCTCGGTTGGTCGGCCGCGCATTGTGAACATGGGCCTTGCTATGCCCTCGGCCTCCTTTCTGAGCTTGGGCTCGACCACACGGGAGCTTTGCGGCCTAATACATGAACATTGGACATAACAAGCACCCAGTCGGCTAAACAAACGTCCAATCGGCCCAATGAGCCCAACAAGACACGTCCCCTCAAGTGGGACCCGTAACTACTAAACCTTCGGCTTCCGTGCCTGAGCCAAACGCCTATAAATCCTCCTTCATTATTACGGTAAAATGGGAGGATTTTCAGAACCTCTGACAATATTTTTTTTTCTCTAAAACTATTGTTGATATTTCATCACTAACTTAAGCTTCAAAGTGGAAATCGGGATAAAAACTCTGTTGCCTGTGCTTTAGGTTCATGGGAGGTTACTGAGCTAGAGAATGCGTGGACTAGGTTGGAGAACGATCGCGTAGGCATCAACAACTTCCTCTCCTGAAAGAGTTTCATCATATTCGAATGATTTTGGTGATTCGGGATCAGAGTTAGGTAGTGCAGAAATTAGGTGTAGAAGAATATGATATATTATATAATTGAGATGTGTTATCAATAACGATTACATGAGATGCTTTATATATGTTATGTTATTTGTGAACTAAGTAACCTACATCTATTCTAACTTGGAATCTAAGAAACCTATTACTATAATAATATTAAGAAACATATTACCATAATAATACTATAAATACAATATTAATTATATTAATATAATTAATATTATATTCTTTAATATCCCCATCAAACTAAAAGTTTTATAAAACGAGTTTTAGCTTGTTACATAAGCAGAAAAAAAAACTAGCAACTATCAACGGTAGATAGCAATAGTCAACAGTAGTTAACGATATTCGACGCTAAATTGATCGATAGACAATGATATTCAACCATAAACTGATTGATAGACAACGGTATTCGACCCTCGACTGATCGATAGGCAACGGTATTTGACTCTCAATTGATCAATAGACAATGATATTCGACCCTCAACTAATCTATAGAAACAGAATTCAATAGAAATGGAATTCGACCATTTATGATCGACAGAAACGGAATTCGTCCCTTTATGATCAATAGAAACATAATTCGATCAATAAAAACAGAATTCTACCCTTTATGATCGATAGAAACGGAACTCGACCCTTTATGATCAATAGAAACAGAATTCAACCCTTATGATCGATAAAAATAGAATTTGACCCTTTATGATCGATAGAAACGAAACAGAATTCGATCCTAAACTGATCGATAGACAACGGTATTCATGGTCTGTCCCATGAACCAAATTCCTCAACAAGTCCTATAAGCATAGCAATAGTAGTAGCAACAAATCTCAATGATCGATCGGATTGAGAAACGCAACAGAGAACATACTTAAAGAAGCAAAGGTAGTGGAGAGTTCAGCAGTGATTAGGGCTTTCGGTATAGACTAGATGAATGGGAAGCTCGACGACGACATCTCAACTCACTAACACCATCTTTCCAAGATAATAACCAACATATCTGATATAATTAATTTAGTAGAAAAATAAAATTAGGGTTTTCGCCAATGACTATGATAGCCGCCGGCGGCAGTGGAAGAAAAATAATTTTAGGACCAAAAACCTAAAGCTCTGGATACCATGTAGAAGAATATGATATATTATATAATTGAGATGTGTTGTCAATAACGATTATATGAGATGCCTTATATAGGCTATGTCACTTGTAAGCCAAGTAACCAATATCTAATTCAACTTGGAATATAAGAAACCTATTACTATAATAATACTAAAAAACCTATATTATCAAAATAATACTATAAATATAATATTAATTATATTAATATAATTAATATTATATTCTCTAATACTGGGAAAGGGAGCATTTATGGTGCCGTGCGGGTCCCTGCATTTGGTGGTACTGATTTTAAGAACTTCTGGAAAATCTGACGGGTCAAAGCCTATGTCCGAGCCAGCGTGTTCAATAGGAGTTTGAGCTGAAGCACAGTACAGAACTTCCTCATGCTTTTCTTTTGGAAGGGGGCAATTTAGAGGCATTTACAAATTGTGTTGGAGTTGGACCATTATCTCATGCAGTTGTTTGGTACAAAAGTCAATATATAGTTTCTTCCATGGCCTCTAAATTTTTGTTCTTGGGACTCCTATGTACCCTAACTTGTTTTGCTGCTTCGGCTTCTTATCGTGGTCCTCTCAGGATTTCTGCGTTGCTGACAAAAATAGTCCAGGTACTATACATTTCTTTGTTTGTGTTTACATTTTTTAATGCAAATTTAAGAAAGATAAAAACGAATTACGGAATTTGAAATCATCAAGCAATGTTAGTGAATGGTCTAGTTTGCAATGACACGAAGCTCGTCCAAGAAAATTACTTCTTCTTCAGTGGATTGCACATATCAGGCAACACATGAAACGCAACTGGATCACGAGCAACTCCAGCTAACGTAGCTCAGATACCGGGACTGAACACCCTTGGCATTTCCTTGGTCATTAATGACTACGCACTGTGGGGTATTAATGCTCCCCATATACATCCACGTGCCCCTCAAATTTTAACCGTACGTGCTTGAAGGTATCCTCCGGGTGGGCTTTGTCACCTCTAACCTTGAAAATCGTCATATTAAAACAGTTCTTAGCAAGGGTGATGTGTTTGTGTTCCCGGAAGGTCTTGTGCAGTACCAGCAAAACGTTGGTAATGGTAATGCGGCAGCCATTGCGGCTCTTAACAGCCAGAACCCTGGAGTTATCACCATTGCAAATGCGGTATTTCGCTGTAAGTCTAATACATCTACTGATATTCTTGCTAAGGCTTTCTAAGTGGATCAAAAAGTCAACTATCAAAAACAGTCACGATTCTATATCTCCGAAGCATTTGGGATCGATCCACCAAAGCATTGACAAGCTAGAATGAGTAATTTTGACATTGAAGATTTTTGAAATTGATTCATTATTTGTTCAATTCATTTTAAAATAAGAAACTTTAATATCGAGTCTTTATATTGTGATGATGGTTCCGATAAATATTGTTTATTTAATCATTGGTATTTTTTTTGGGTAAGAATTGGTTACAACATGTTTTATAACACTTAATTTTATGTTGCGTTTGATTTTTATTCTGTAAGGAAAATGAATGGAATGAAATTTTATATTAAAATTGAATGGTGATTGGAATGAAATGTGTTCTTAATCCTAAAATTTTAGTTAAAAATAAAGAAAATGAGAGAATGAGAAGTGAATGTTTATTCATTTTGGAGGAGGTGAGTTTCATTCATTTCATCAATTCCCTAATTTCCAACTTAATTTATATGACTAGTTAACCATTTCATTCTAACCACCAGTCATTTTTAATGTAAAATTTCATTCTATTCATTTTTCACAAATAATGTGAATGAAACGCAATATTAATGATCTGAAATTCTTGCTAGTAAGGGATTGTTGAACTCAACCAGTACATGTATATACTTGCACAAATTAAGCTAACTATATTAAAAATCAAAACCTTATACTTCATTACTTCAAAGCGTTTCATGAGATTCTGCTATGGAACATTGAAAAGCTTGATTTCAAGAAACATCTAACAAACCTTTCCCCTATCGTGGTTTATTTTTGGAATGATTAGCTTTTCAAATAAGCTAAAAACACTATCAACTTATAATTTATTTAAAATCAACTCAAACAAAGACTCTTATAATAATTGACTTTTAGAAATAAACTAAAAATCAAACAAATTGTGTCAAACAGGGCTACACAATTGATAAGAATATCTTTTAAAGCCTCAACACGGTGGCATGTCAAGAGGTGGTGGCAATATCTTTTCTTCTGAGCGTTTGCCATTTCTTACTATGAACGTCATCTCCATTCCCCAACTTATGTGACGCTCTAAATGGCAATGCATCAACCACACCCCTACAAAAACAGATCAAACTCATAAAGCATTACATCCCATCTAATAACAATTATAATAAAAATTAAAATAATAAAATAATAAAAATGTACATACCAGGATTGTCTGCCTTAAATCTGATAGCTGTCCAGCCATTCCTAGGGACTGCAATGGTGTTCATCAGAGGAGGGTCCACAAGATTATATCTCAAATGGTCAGTTTTTCTGTCAAAATTTCCCAATCCCGAACCAACAACGTAAAAACTATATCCATGTAAATGCATGGGATGGTCTATTCCTGCAACCAAACTTGTTCCTTGATAAACAAGTTCCACCGTCGTGTTATACTTAAGTACTCTGACTTCCGTCCCTTGCATCGGCCTTCGGTATGCCACCGGGAGATTATCACCAGTGTAATTAAATTTAAGCGGCGGATTCTTAGGAAAATCATCCCCGTAAACGTCATTGAGGTGTTTATAGTAAGCTTCCAGTATGCCAATATTTGGGGAAAGAAAGGAAATGTTGTTCACACTTGCCCGAAATCGCGTATTATTTGGCCCCAGACATGTAGCATTATTACCGCAAGGAATCGTATTGACGGATACTGTGAAGAAAAATTTAGTTTTGATATCTAGTGGGACGTCTATAGGATGATCAGAGTCCGCTAAACTCCGAAGTCTTCCCGTAAAGTTTACAGATGCATTTATGTTGTTGAAAGCTGGAAGAGAGGGTAACAATGGCGGTGAAGATGGGGTGTAGTTTCCCACATATTCTATGATAGCTGTAGTGGTGGTATTGTCGAAAGGAACATTATTGTCAGCGTTATAAGCCCTAGCAGCCATGTAATAGTGATTTAGAGGTTGGTTTGCTTCTAACAAAATGTCTAGGGTTTGGCCTGGGGATATTGCAACATAATCAGTTTTGAAGGGTTTGGTATAAGCAGCATCAGTTCCTACAACTGTAAGTGAATGGTTCGCGATAGCGAAGAAGAAAATGTTGTTCATTCCCGCATTGATCATTCGGAGCATGTACGTTTTACCATAATCTACCAACAACTTGAATGTGCCTGCAATATGGAAAAATCCAACCATCAGATACTGAAAAATTAGAGTTCAGGAGGACAAATGTGTCATAGGAGTATGTGGTAGCTAGATGGATTTTAAAATGACAGTATTGAAATGCACATCAATATGAGTTCTATTTTGCACATAATATGCCATAATTAACAGTACTCAAAAACCCGCTACTTGGACTTATTTGGTGCAGGGAGAGTAAGTCTAGGGTGATTACTAATTAAGAAATTAACTAATTCGTTAGGGTTCCATTCAGGAAGTCGGCCAAGTACTTGGACGTCCGACCATATGGATTTTAGAACATTGATAATTAATTTGTGCTACTTTTATTATTCAATATATATATATATATATATATATATATAGTTATTTAGTTATTTAGTTATTTATTTATTTATTTTAAGGAACATATTTCACTTCAGGTTAGGACATATATATACATGTTTATATAAGGTTCGAACCATTGGATAATTAGTATTGCATAGTTCATATTCGATAAAAACCTGGTTTCGAGCATGGATAGAGGTCCCCAGGTTGGCCATTGATAGTCATAGCATCAGAGGAATTTGGGTCTCCTCCATTCTGAAGAAACTGCTCAAGAACTTCCTGTACATCACTCTTCCACCAGTCCCCTGTATTTCGAATATATATATATATATATATTAAAAGATATTTGTTTGCGCATGACACATTTAGACATAATCATCAAATAGTTTTTACGAACATAAAATGAACATTAAAATTATATGTAATGATTTCTACACACTCTCATTGCTTCTTGCATACCCTTTTCAGGATAAACTGACTAATTTATCTTTAATTGTACTTGTTAATTCTAAATTAATTTGTCACATACTTCCTCCGTCCTGAAAAAGTCATACGTACCTAGGTCACTTATAAATTAAATAGGTCTTCATAAAAAAATATGATCCACAAAATTACATTGATATACGTATTGTGATATTCTTTTCAGGACAAAAATAAATTAGACTTGTGACTTCCTTTTCGAGATGGAATGAGTATTGATGATAAATTAGTCGGTTTACTCTAAAAAATGTGTTCAATGAGTAAAAAATGTGTGTAAGAATCACTACAGTAAAACTACTCAATTTGTTCTGCAAAATAACAAAATGAGTTGTGTTTGAAATTTTAAAAGTCAAATCACGTGAAACTAAAAATTGATATTTATAATAAAAACAATAGACATTTTCACAAATAAAACACTTTAGATAGTTTATCATATTCACAATTGTCTCGACTAAAGTTAAATACTTAAATTCATATTAATTTCGTACCTAATATGATGGGTACTTCTTCTTCTGGCTTCGGAAAAGGATAAGTAGTTCCATTTTTAGGGTGGATAATAATAGCTCCATGGACAGTAGCACGTGACCAGTCGCTGTGCGCATGCCACCATAGTGTTCCTTCTTCATCAGATAATATGATCTTTTGATTGAAATTTGCCCCTGGTTGAATAGGGCATTGCGTTATGTACTCCGGACCATCCGGCCATGGATTCCTTGGCTGTTTTACTCCATGCCTGCGTAGCAAAACTTATTATTTTTAATCCTCTAACAAGATTCCATAATTAACATTTCACTAGAAATCTTTTTGCTTGATTGTGGGAGAAGCTTTTTCATTTGACTTGTTCGCAATAAATAAAGAATCTGACTTGTTCACAATAAATAAAGAATCTAAGATGATGTGTCAAGAGCATATTTATGTATTACTTATTGATCGAGATCGTCCCAAATTAAAGTTAGGATTTTACCTTAGTTCTAATTAGGACAACGTTGCACCCTACGTGGCAGCTCGACTGATCGACGCACCATGCCTACTTTATCGGACTGCGGATCAAGGCAAATTTTACAAATACTGTCTCATTTGCACAAATGAGAGGATCCAAATTTTAGCACAAACAGAGGGTCCAAACTCTGTAAAAATACAAACTCCCTCAAAACTCACAGGAGCCAAACCTCTCTCAAAATACTCCGGTAAATCACTCTCTCCTACTTAATATTCAGATTACCACTTTAATTTTAACTAACTTAAGCATCAGAGAGGGGAACGAGGGAGTAAACCCCGTATTGTCCACATTTCAGGTTCATGCTACTCCCGTCGACGTATGTCCAGCTGGAAGAAAGGTTTAGACTTGATCAAAGATCGGAGTGGTCACAACACTTATCATACACAAAACATTATACTTAAATTTTTTACTAGGATTGAACAGACACAAGCTTCAGCGAATATTTAAGCAAGGATTATAAATGATAATGAGAATATAATAATAAAGGTTTTTGGCAGGCATAACTCTTCAAGGAGAAGAGGTGCATCCTCCGCGTTGAAGACTCTTAGACATACACAATAACTCGTTATAATTACATTTAAATTACTATTTTTTTTGTTGTATTTGTTGGACTCTTAAAATCTGCAGGGTGTGCACCCATGCACGTGACTAATTCCTTGTGAGTGTATCTCTTTTTATTCTTCATTATTAATTAGAGTTGTTTCATTTATTCTTAAATTAGAAAAAAAAATGGCATTTTGTTTGCATACCACGGAAGCCTTCAAAGTTGACAGTAAAGTACGCAGTATATATTGGGCACAAACATACGCAAAGAAAATCTAAAAAATACCAGTGAATGGTGATGTTTTGGGTGCCTTCATTCTTGACATCGACAATGATTGTATCACCTTTTTGAGCATAAAGGGTAGGACCGGGAAATTGTCCATTGACTGTTAAGATATTCTTGCTGCTGCATAATCTTGTATACGAAGCTTCTTTCACCTGCAAATTAACAAATTTGCGTACAGCTTTTTATTGAGCTTAATTCAATTTTGTTAATTACTGATTTACCCTCGCTCTGTATCATTACTCAAAATTTACGTGCATGCAAATATATACTCCATGTAAAGATTTGTGTTACTTGGATCACCACAAGTAAGATATGGAGGTTCACAGGGAATAATTATACACAGAGTAACGCTATGATATTTTACATTATATAAACATTGTTTCAAAACCAGAACCTCCAAACCAAATTCTGCAGCAGAGAAATTTTCGCCCTAATTTTTCTGGCACACGTTCCGTGGAAGCTCAAATTAACGAGATCACTGAACTTACCACAAACGTAGTACGATAAACCAAAGCTTCAGAAATGAATGCACTAATAAGCAACAGAACTCCCATAAGCTGAACTCCAAAATTCTTCATTTCAACCCCACACTCTGTTCCTATTAACCAATATTTGTTTTTGATTTTCAACATACCCCGTGTTTTCTGAACTTTGCAGGGATTTTTGTTCCGTATATATAGAGGTATGAAGTGGAGAAGGTGGTACTAAATAAAGGTTAAACATGCTCTTTTTTTATTCAAATTGCCACATATTATAATTGATCTAGATCTGTAATTGAAATTAAAGGTGCTCTTTTCTTATTCAAATTCTAGCTAGGTGGTTAGTTGGCTGTTGTCTAGGGGCGTAGATTTATTCAAAAATCTAGGTGGGTGATATCCAGGTGCAGTGCTACAATGAGTTCGGTTCTTTCTCCCCAAAACCTATTTTCATTTTTTTATTATAAAATAGGGACTTGAATTCGATGAAGTATATATGTTTGTTGATTATTGGTCGATAACTATAAGAAAGTTGTACATGTATATCATAGACTTAAATATCAATACTCTTTGATATTCAAATTCCAACTTTCTTTTGCAAAAATATTCCAAAATATTATAAAATATTGATATAGTTGTAAAACAAACCAAATTATACGGATTTGTTCGACTAAAAGATTGACTTGAGCTCAATTTGAAATATTAACGACCAAAATATATGAGTACATTATAAAATTCAATTGATTACTCTTTTATTTTATTAGTTGATATTCTAAAGTCCAAACTATTCAAATTTCACTTGTAATCATGCTCACCTAAATAGTTAGATGGGCCTAAACAAATTTTATTTTTATATCTATAAATAATATTATAAATCTAAATAAGTCAACACTCGACATTCAATTTACACATGTGTTTATTGACACAAAATATCTAGGTCAAGAATAATATCTAAATCTCACCCAATCGATCCATATGGCATATATTATATAATTTTCAAAATTATGAGAGTTGTCAGGTATAACTCCATTGTTGACTTAAGAACCGTTTCAAAAGATGGAGAATCAAAGAGTCATTGATAATCCATGAGTTCCCATATAGAGCAAGAGTTCAATTTAGTGTTTTTGAGCTCCGATACTTTTAGCTGAAAATTATATATATTCATTGTTAGAGAGCGGCTTGAAATTAGAGCACTAGTTTGGTCAAAAATATATAACTTGAACTCCGAGTTGGTCAAAATTATGGTTTAATAATTTTTTTAATTAATTTAGGAGAAAACCCACAAAGAAGAAAACTTAAACAGACTCTAATTATAATACATATATATTGTACAATCTCACATAGATTCCATAAAAATCCGACAAAAATTCTACAAATTAATGAGATACAAGTTCTCATTAATTATAATATTTTAATATAAATTTTATCTATTTAAAAATGTATATTATATAATTGTTAAAATATATTATAAAATTCATAAGACGGAGAGAGTATATGATATTCACAACTCAATCAAAATGATCAGTGTTGAATTCCAAATTCGTTATGTTTAATGTCGTTGGAATCCTAACCTGAAAATTATCGTTAGCCCCACAACCGTAGTTGCAGGGAAACACGCCTGCATGAGAATAAATATAAAGCTATGTACGAAATTAGAATCAACTATATAGAGTAATAGTTTAAAAAATAATTTCTTACTTACAACTCACTAGGAGATAAGAGTTTTTATATAATCTCCTAGTTTCAGGCAAGCTTGATAATTAATAAGAATTTGAATCTCATTAATTTATATAGAATTTTGTATGGATTTTGTGTACGAATCGTACACGTCACTCACTTGATATAAGTAGCTTGAGAGGTTTAAAATATTATGTACCTTTAATTTTTATTATTCTAATTTTTTGATTATATTTAATATATACATTAAAATATTTAAAAAATAAATTTATTATTCAAAAAATATTGTATGTCTAATATAATTGTATACTATATTTTTTAACACAGTTAATTTATTTTTAAAATATAATATCTAATTATATTTTTCAAATATATTAAAATTCATGCCAAAAATTATTCAAAAAAAAAAAATTAAAATAGTTAACTTGGATGGAGAGAATAATAAGATATATGACGTCCTTAAATTAGTTTTTCATTTTATTTTTTATTTTTGAAAATTCTAGAATTAGTTAAACGTTATTTCTTTGTGAAATTCTCAAAGCTCTTAACAACTCTTCTGAAATTGACAGACATATTTCAATCAATATTATTATTGTAAAAAGATGCAATCATTTCTGGCCCCAATGGATTGCGTTTGCGTACGTGAATCGGTTTGCTTTAAAATAAATTAATATCCCGAAGAATAAAATAGTAAATAAATTAATCCTCAAGACTTTTAAAAATTATCAGTGCCGTGTAAGATGCTCTTTCAACAGAGTATGTCCGTCCGTCCGTCCGTCCGTCTATTGAATTTTAAAACATTAATACAATTATTTATGGACAAGACAAGATGAAATAAAACAAGTCAAGAATCACGTGAAAATAAAATAATTTTCAATGAAATTAATTAAATTTTAAAACATTAATACAATTATTTATGGACAAGACAAGATAAAACAAAACAAGTCAAGAATCACGTGAAAATAAAGCAATTTTCAATGAAATTAATTAAGTAGATAAATTTTTGTATGGCATGCCACCAAACTAAGTAGGTGCAGAAGTGTGAAGTGCATGTAGTAGTCAATCAATTCTTAGTAACTAACTTATTCCGCGTAGGTATTATATAGCTTTCATTCATATTTTGATTTATTTAGATTTCACCGACCATTAGAAGATTTTAGTCTAATGGTTGAGGTGGATTTGGTTTTATTTTTTTATTTTTTTATTATATATTTTTAGCTTAATTTTATGTAATGGATTTGGTTTTTTTTTTTATTTTTTTATTATATATTTTTAGCTTAATTTTATGTAATATATTATTAAATATATATTTTTTGATAGTATAATTTAAATTAAAATTTGTCATTTATTTGTAATAGTAGATTGTATTATTGTTTCAAAAATAAAAATAATCTGACATTGTTTCACTTTTAGATGTAGATTTGTATTTTTTTTATCAACTTTTTAATGGTTGACAATTTCTATTAAGATTTAACGGTAAGAATATATTGAACAATTTTATTTGTTTATTGGGTTGATATCTATATATACCATGAAATATGAATAAACACATTTCGGATTTGCAAATAATAATATTAATATTTATTTGGTGGTGTATTGTGTGAAGATATAATGAAGGGGAGTCAAATCTGGCTAAGACTAAGATTTTTAAAATTCTTCTTTGTAAAAGAACTTAGTTTCAAGTCTGGGTGTGACGTTATTTTTTTTCTTTAATTATTAAATAAAAATTTTATTTCTAATTATGAAATTAGATTTCTTACCCATTATTATGGGTCTAGTGATGTCTCTATAGGATTCGTTCATTTTCAAAGTTATTGTGGATAGTCCAACTGTAGTTGTATTAGTTGTTGTAATTGGTATATCTGTACTTGTCTGTAAAACTTTAAAATAATATTTGGTGACTTACGATTTATGAAACTATAATATAATTATTGTTTGATTTAAATTCCAGATGTCGTGATAGAAATAAAATAAAATAATCAAAATATTAGTTATTTTGTTGAGTTGATATATTTTTTGTTATTATTAAAATATTTATTACTAAATTGATATGTTAGTTTGAAGAGTATTTGTTTTTCTTCACCGAGTTCACATGAATATTTTATTATTATTATTACACATATATTAATTTCACATATTAATTATTTAAATAGAGAAACTTTTATTTAATGTCTTTTAAGTTATATTAAATACATAATAGTCTTATTGGGCTCAAATATAAGGATTATTCTTATTTTTTAAAAAATTTTGTTCATTTTTAAGTAATTTTATATTAGTATGTTTGTTATTATTAAAAATATATTTATTTTAAAATCGATATGTTAACATGTGTACTAAGGTATTAAGATAAATAAGAGAAATATAGCAGCTTTTAAAAGTATAAAGATATTTTTCATAATTAATCATGCATGAAAAGTCCCAAAAACCTAAAAACTATTTCACACCATTAAGTTTTTAGTGCGGTGTGTTTCGGCTTACATAGTTGTTGAAAAACTGATTTCAATTGCAACTTTTGATTTGTCGAACGCGTTTTTGTTATGTATTTTAGACTCAAAAACCTAAAAAGCCCAAAAACTAATAAACCAAACATTCACTAATTCGATAAAAAAAATTTATCATGACTAAAATTGAAGTCGTGAGACCAAATACTCTCTTATTTGACCAATTATTGAGTGGCATTTGTATTCCTCCCTTATTGAGAGGTCAGTGATTATTGTAAATTAGTTGTTGAGATTGGAAGTTTTTCGTGATTCCGAATGAGAACACAATTTCGTACGCTTTTTTTTAAAACACTATTTTATTTTTTTTTATTTTAAATGTTTTAACTTTTTTTATGGTTGGTTGTGAGTTGGGAAAAAAAATAAAATATAAGTAGTAATAGAAAAGAAAAGAATAGAAAACTTTTTAAAATATTATTTTCTTATAATTGTGAGTTTGGAAAAGAAAGAGGATATATATTGTAAGAACCCAATATTTTTAAAATGTTATGAAATTTATTCATTTTTAACAGTATAATATGCTGGGATAAAATAAA
>JAUMHB010072183.1:0-13099 GCA_032359685.1 Pittosporum tobira | reverse complement strand
GCTTCTCAATATATTTAGTTATTATCTGACGACCAGATTTCCACGAGATTTGGAGGTGGAAATTTGGGGGCGTCACACTTAGGCCATCACAAGTCTTTTTAAGCAACGAAAAATTATAGCCTGAGTTAAGATTGTGACAGATTTGTATCAAAGTATGGTTTTGGCAAATGACGACGGCTACATGGAAGAATGAGATCTTTGAACGCGTGCAGTTTTTAGGAGTACGTTGGGACCAGATTAATCGGCGAAGAAGAATGTTGGCTGACCAATTCAGGGCATCTAATGCCAAATTGGAGAACCTGAAAGTTTATGTGCATGACCATGACCTGGTGGCTGATGCAAAGATATATCAAGCGGCAATGGATCTATTTGGGTTGACCAAAGGTGCAGATGCAATCTGGGAGCATCTCTCACAATTGGATGATGAGATTGTTTTGTTAAAGAGGGCAGTGGTTTCGGGCAGTCTTCTGGTAGCGGTGGAGATGCCTTGTTTTCAAAGGTTTATATCCCATAAAGGTGTTCGAAATGCTAAAGATTTGGAAAATTTTATGTTTGATATGGAGTAGTATTTTCGCACTACTCATGTCCTTGATGGCAAAAACACGGATAGGACGGTCATGTATCTCTCATGTGATGCCAAATTTGGTGGAGAACACGACTTGATGATGTTGCCAAGTCCGGTAAACCTCAGATCCAAACTTGTGCCATGTGAAAAATGAGTTGAAGGACCAATTTTTGCCAAACAATGTTGCGTGGGTGGCAAGGGACGCCTTGAAAAATTTGAAGCACAAGGGGATTGTGCATGATTAGGTGAACGAGTTCAGTTCCTTGATGCTTGATATAAAGAACATGTCGGAGGATGATAACATAGACAATTCCATATAGCTGCTTTGTCAAAGCATTTCTTTCCGTTTCATATGCAAATGGACGTTTGATTCCATGTAGCTGACATATTGGCAACTCCACATCTAGCTTTAGCTTTCCAATTGAGATATCATAATACCATCATGAAATGCAAGGATTTGCTTAGATGGAACATATAGATATCCTGGTACTTATTGAAAACGAAAACAAAAACATCTTGAGATCTAAGCAATTGTTGTTATTTATTTTATTATTTTTTTTGGGGGAACAATGGAGGCCAAGAGGTTCTGTATTTGCTTGACCCAAGTATCGTATCGAATTGTATGATATGAATTGCATATCAATCGTTTTTGACAACTACGCGTGTTTGCTTTATAGACTAGACCAAATATTTACTAATCATCACCTCAATTTTTTGGTTTGTGAGTTCCTCCTTTTATTTTATTTTTAGATATTCGCACCCAGGCTCACCTCTTCTTTTCTTGGCTCTGTTAAGCAATGACTTATCAAAAAAGAAAAGGAAGAAAAGGTTTCTAATCAGCATATTCAATAATTTCTCTAGGGATTTGAATATTGGATGCAGTATAAAGTTGCATCCAGGTGCAGAGGTATAATTGGTAATGTTGTTTCTACCTTATCCATGGTCCGAGTCTGCAATGCTTTAAGGTGTATATATTGGGGTCTCTTTTTTTGGTTGTTAGAATCGCTTTATATAGAGTGTGAAAATGGTTATTCATGTCAAGTTCTTTCCTTACCGCTCGAGTATTCCTATATTTTCATTTCAATCTTTGAAGCATGGCTTGCAACACACAACCAGATGATTTAATCTGATTTTCAAAGCTGTTTTTCTGTATAATGATGTTAATGTATGTAGTGTTTTATGGTCTTTACCCTGATTATTCTTGTTCAAAATAAGATTTTTTTTTTTTTTTTTTTTGGGGGTGGGGGGAGGGGGAGGGGGTGGAGAGGACATGTAAAGAAGTGCTTATATATGTTTGATATCATATGAACTAGTTTATGCCTTCTATATAGCAGGATTGCCATAACTTATCAGGAGGTATTTGTAACTCTGGAACTATACACCCTTGCCAAACTTGGATAATAATATAATTACATGTGATTTATCTCACTTGTTCCCCTTTACTTCATTGACACCAATGTATTGGGTCAGGTTAAAACAAGTATTGTGGTTCAATGCGACACTTAAAAAAATGCTGGTAATATTAATAATTTTTCCTTTAAATGTTAAACGAAGGGGAGGATGGCATATGTTGTTTTATTTATAAGTTGTGCAGTATTATTAGCGATCACCAACGGCTAAAATGATCTCTTATAATTTGTAAATATAGATATTATAACTGCATAAAATCATTGCTTGGTAAAAATGGTGTAAACAACTCCAATATATCAAATATGAACATAATGTTACTGATAAAAGGGCATACAACGAAGAGTAACTGGAAGAATTATGGTTTGATCAGAGGTTTTTAAGATGGAGAAGGAACATTTAAAAAGAGAAAAAGAATCAAAAGTCTTGATAAGGATTTTGTGGAAAGGGGTTCAATCGTGAAAAAGTTGTGGCATGCATAAATTTATCTCTACAAGTAAATTAGTTAGTTTCACAAATTATATCACATGAGTGTCAGACTCATGCAAAAATGCATCTTGTGAAAATAACAATTTTAATTATAGAAATAATGATCCCCTAAATTTATAGGATAAAAAATATTTTTGACATTGTGTTTTTACCACTTTTAGACATTGAACTATGACAAAAAGATTTTCAATAAATTAGATTTTAACTCACCAGAAGATTCAATTTCTAAAAACGTATGAACATTGAGTTTCGATTTAAATTTTTTTTTTATCATGTTTTATTATCTAATAGTGATAAAAATATGATGTCAAAAATATATTTTAGCCAAATTTACACTATATGTACCATGAAACTCTTAGCTATTGAAATTTGACAATGACCTTTAATCAAATCTGTGGGCCAGAAATTGTTTTATGCCCATGTCCGTAAGCAATGTATCTTTAAAGCACATGGAGCATAGTATCTGTTTTATCTATGCTGAAAGAGATTTGTGGGGAATCCGTAGGGAATGATTGTTCATTGGCCAACCAAGATTTTTGTCCCCGGGATAGCCTTTTTATCAACCCATATGCCTACATGCTACCCAGTGGGTTTGAAAGATACTCATCTCTTTTTTTATGCCCCATTTAGATAATTATATAGGCCCTTGGTGCTGCCACACCACTCACTCGTTGTACTTAGCGTGCCTTATGCTGCAGATAGAACACTTTTACAGTTCTTGTTGATATTCCATTTGAGAGCTTGGTTCTTCTTGATAAAGCTTGTTAGAAGCGTTGGAACACTGGGAAATATCTTTAATGGAACAGTAGAATTTGAATTTATTGCGAATACCTCAATACCTTTAATATTTATAATCTACAATTGTTTCCGACAAAAGTGAATACTTCAGTACAACTTCACTTCAAAAGAATTTATCAACCCAAAACAAATTTGGGGTAATCATGGCTACCATGGAGGTGATCTAATCAGAGGTTCAGAAGATCTAGAGAAACTAGAACAGTGTACCGCTGCTTTTGGGTTTGTCACAGATCCTTTTATGAGAAAATCTTGTTTTTCATAATCATCATTTTCTTGCCTCAGCTCTTTGAGCATGATTGTGATATCTTTCATTGTGGGTCGTTCCTCTGGGCAAGGGTTTACACAGAGTAGTGCCACTCCTAGGACTTGAAGCATCTCTTGGATCTGTGTGCCGGACTGTAAAAGTAATTGTTGGTCTAGAATTGAGTTGAATTCTCTGTGTTTTACTCTTAGTTCTTTGTTTACCCAACTTACAATGTGACCTCCCTCTGGAATACGTCGATCAGCTGGTTCCATCCCAGTTAGGACCTCTAGGAGCACAATGCCATAGCTGTACACATCACTCTTTTCTGTAATCCTCATCCTGTATCCGTATTCTGCAATTTTGGAAAAAATTCCATTAGTACCTAGGTTTCTCAATATGGGTATGGAACCTTTCTAGAAACAGGTGTTTCTTAGAAGCATGTTGAAATTTGTAAATAAAATCTTATTGTCCTGTGGCAGAAATTATTTTTAGTTAGAAATCATAAGAAATGTTTCTGGTGGCTTGAAACAATCAAAAGAAATTAAGATTCAAAATCCCAACCAGAGGCCTTGAGGAATAATCTCAGCGTCTCTTGTTCGGATCTCTATATCTGGGATAGCATTTACTATCAAAAGTAAATAAATTTAAAAGATATTCTAATCACATACCACATGTTGTAAATAATTATGACAGTTTTAGGGGTCTGTGTCTATGTAATGATTATCATTACTGAAAATGTTGGCAATGTGCTCTACAATATACAAGAGCTATTTTGGAGGATTATTCTACTACTTCTGAATTATGTTTATTTGTTGATGAAGTAACATATTGAGATATCATGTACTTACCTGGAGCTATGTACCCATAAGAACCTGCTACTGTGTTCGAAGCTCTTGAGCAATCTGGAGAACTAACAAGTTTTGCTAGTCCAAAATCTGCAAGGAAAGCTTCAAACTGCGGTCCAACCAAAATGTTGTTGGATTTGATATCACGATGGACAATCGGAGGAAAACAATCATGATGGAGGTAAGCTAGACCATGTGCAGCTCCTAGTATGATGTTATACCTTGCGTCCCAATCCAAGTGTATCCTGTTCTCATGGAGCAATCCTGCTAAACTCCCATTACTGATATAATCAAACAATAGCAATCTAGTTTTTCCATTGCTACAACTTCCCAGAAGTCTCACTATATTTTTATGTCTAATTGATCCCAATGTTGCTATTTCTGCAGAAAACAAGTCCCTTTGTGGAAGCTCGCCATTCTTCGTGGGCCACAGCCTTTTCACTGCAATAGACTGTTGGTGTGGAGTCTCAACTCGGTAAACTACTCCCGAACTGCCCTTTCCAACAATGTTGGAATCGCAGAGCTTTCCAACAATATCATCCACAGAGAAGCTTAGCTTTTGGAATGGGGTGAAATTCCAGACCAACCCATTTTCTTTGTCATTTTCCTTCACTGTGGCATCATGAGCTCTGATGAGTAATATTACAAAAATAGTCAAGATTGTTGTAGCTATGATTGTAATGATCACAATAATGACAGTGGGATTTTTGAAGGAGTTTCTGACATGGGGACTTCCATTGGCATTGCAGTTGTTTCTGTTAATGCATAGATTCTGATTCCCGAGGAAAACGGCGGGAGGAAGATCTTGGAAAAGCTTGGTATCGGGAAGAAAACCCGAGAAATTATTGTATGATACATTCAGTGAAACAAGGTTATCGAGGTTACTTAGTACTTGCAAACTCCCAGACAACATGTTGTGAGAAAGATCTAAGTCTGCAAGCTTCGAAAGATTTAAGAAGCTCTTGGGAATTGGTCCTCTCAAAAAATTCCAACTTAAATTACACAAGATATCTAATCCTTGCAAGTGCCCAATTTCATCTGGGATTGAACCTCTGATTCGATTGCTGCTGATATCCAAGTACTGCAAATCCTTACAGTAGCCTAGTGTCATTGGAATTGAACCAACGATGTAATTTCCACTCAACACAAGTTTGTTCAATTGTGTGATTTTCCCCATATTCCCTGGGATGGTGCCTGATATTCTGTTCACAGAAACATCAAGAACATTAAGTTCAACAAGAGATTCGAAGGAATTAGGAATCTTTCCTTGGAGTTTGTTCTCATTTAAATCTAACATTTCTAGTTGTGAGCAATTGCCGATTTCTGGAGGGATATTTCCCTGAAATTGATTTTGGGACAACTCAAGATAACCCAAGCTCTGCAAAAGCCCAATTTCAGAAGGAATATTACCAGATAACATGTTTGATCCGAGTCGTAAACGGGTCAAGCTGGTGCAGTTGCCAATATCAGGTGGGATTTCACCAGAAAGTCCATTGGAAATCAACAATAATTTGGTTAAGTTCTTGAGATTGAACAGAGGC
Source organism: Pittosporum tobira (assembly GCA_032359685.1). Classification (NCBI taxonomy): domain Eukaryota; kingdom Viridiplantae; phylum Streptophyta; class Magnoliopsida; order Apiales; family Pittosporaceae; genus Pittosporum; species Pittosporum tobira. Next base: position 7,210 of record JAUMHB010072183.1, on the reverse strand, counting down.
CTTGGAATTGATCCGGTTAGAAAATTGTGTGAAAGATCCAAAGCTTGTAGTTTCACACAATTTGCCAGCTCCTTCGGTATACTTCCACTAAGCTGATTCTGCCATGCAAAGAACAGAGAAAGTTCCTTCAAATTCCCAATTTCAGGTGGAATTTCTCCAGACATGTTATTGTTATCCAATTCAAGCTGCTTCAAGTTGGAGAAATTTCCAATGACTGGTGGAACTTTGCCTGAAATTTGGTTTTCAGACAAAAGAAGCTCCTCTAATGCACCTAAACTTCCATGAAATAAAGGAAGCTCACCAGTCAGAGAATTAATCGAGAAATCGATTACTGTAAGTTTTGAACAATTCCCAAGAGTGTCTGGAATGGTCCCACTCAAATTGTTCTGCCACAATAATACCCTTTTAAGATTCTTAAGAAAACTCAAAGCACTTGGAATTTCTCCAGAAATTTGGTTTTGATAGAGATACAAATTCTCTAAGGCTGAGCAATTGCCGATTTCTGGTGGAATCTCACCAGTGAGATTTGCTGTATAAACTGAAAGAGTCTTGAGAAACTTCAGCGCTCCTAAGCTGCCAGGAATCTGTCCTGAAATTCCTGTATCGGCCAAACCAAGAAAAGCTAACCATTTGCAGTTTGATATCTGCACTGGGATTTCTCCATGAATTCCCGCGTTTCCACCAGCTCGTAAGATTTCCAGATCCAACAACTTCCCTATTTCTTCAGGGATTTTCCCAGAAAGCTGGTTATCGAACAACTCAAGTCGTTGAAGGTTTGAGCAGTTTCCAATTTCTGTTGGCATTTCACCTTCAAATGAATTTGAATTCAATGAAAGTTGCTGCAGTGCAGATAACTTTCCAATTTCGGATGGTATTTTCCCTGTTAGAGCATTATGACTGAGGTCCAGGGTAATCAGCAATGACAAGTTTCCGACGGAGGCTGGAATTTCTCCGGTGATATTTCCATTTGAAAGTACGAGGCTTGTGAGAAATTTGAAGGAGAGAAATTGAGTGGGAAAAGTGTTGGGAAGATTGATGGAGCTGATTTTGATTTCTGAAATAAACCCGTTGCTGGTACATGAAATATAGTCCCATTCACATGGATTCTGATCTGTCGGATTCCATGAAGAGAAGAAAGTTGAGGAAGAGGAAGAGTTGAAAGTTGAAAGCCAAGAGAGTAGGGAGTTTCCTTCTTGGTTCAAAGCAGAGATGGCTGGAAACCAGGAGATATTGAGAAGCAAAAGGAATAAGGTAATTTTAGTGCGTGACATATTGAGGTTTGTACCATGCTACTGTTCTATGCCATCTAATCCTAGATAATAGCGTCCCTTATATGTGTGTGTGTGTGTGTGTGTGTGTGTTTTATTATCTCCTATAACGCGTATGGTATGTAACAATACCTCTGGTTTCAAGCGAAGTACATAAAGAAGTTGTGACCTTGAAACTTTTTGACATATTTAATGATTTGCCATGTTTTTCTTTTTTAACTGAGATTTTGTTACTGACAGAAAGGAACGAGAAGAACACTAGTAACTTACTGAATCGTATTAATGCATTGATGGGTAGCATTATTTGTGTAAATGTGCATGTATGTGTGTGCATATATATGATCAGAATTCATAGCCAAGATTGACTAACTAGTCAAAATGGTCGTATTAGATTCAATGATATAGAATTAGTCAAAATATTCACCCACGTGCTAAAAATTATTCAAAATGACATGTCAAGTTTTAGAGAGTCTATGAAATATTAGATTTGCCTCCAAAACAATCTTACACTTTTGAATTAATACAAACGGCTACGATCATTTTGGCTAATTAATCAATCTTATCTATGAATCATGACACACACACACACAATACATACATACATACATATATATATGGAGAAATTCTACAATATTGTATTGTGTGCAAGTATTTTTTTTGTTTTTATGATGTTTCGTTTTATGTATACTCTGTGAATTGTGAAACCAGTAATATACGTTTTTCTATCATGAGATAAGGATCTATTTCTTTCTACAAATAAACTGCAAGAAGAATGGTAAAATGTCCAAATTTGTTTTCTTGTAGTTAAATGGCCAATTTAGTTAACAGAAAATTTAGGTGTCCTTTCATTTCTCACATGGATTATTTTATTTATTTTATTTTAATTGATTAATTCATTAATTTTAAGAAATGTATGTTTGGTTAGTTGTTGATTGTTTGTTTGTTGTTGTTTTGTCACGAATTATTTGATCCCTTGTGGAAGATTAAGCGATCGAGTTATCTCAACTCTCGCACATGCATTTGTTTTTGCAGTGGGGTACTCTTTGCTAAGTGCTTGGACAAGAATTGTTGAATTATCTAACAGGATTTGGAGTGTTTTCCAGTTTGGTTGAAGAAAAAAAAGGTCGAATGATCCAACAAATTAATGAAAAGGACACATCACAGCACAGCAAAAGGAGAGGTAGACACTTGAACCTTTCCCGCTTCATAATTGATCATATGGCTAAGGTATGGTCAGATCAAGATCAGGTTCTTAATTAAAAAACCACTTATTACAAACCACATTAGCATCTAACAAGTCTAGGGGTTGATCTTCCTTCAGTATCAAACAAGAGATTATTACGCATGAAATTAGGTGGCTCCGGACGAAACACCCCAACACAAGCTTGATAATATGCCTCCCTGGCTAGCCAAATCTGCCGCCTTGCTTGTTGATTCCCTGTAAATTTACTCCACCCAATGGTTCAATCTCGCTTCACATTTTCCTGCAACCATCCACGTTATGTATAACTGTATAAGTAATGAAAATATTGTTATCATATCGTAGATTGAAGCGAATCACGTATATATATCGTCTATATATATATATAAATATATATATATATATTGAGAGTCAGTTTCTAGGATAATATTTCTATAGCCCATGTCCCAAGCAACTGAAAGGCCGTCCCGAACAGCTCATAATTTCAGCAAGGGGCAACTGTCACTCCAAAAAGCTACCTTGACACGCCCTCGATCTACTTGTCCTAGTCATTAAAAGTTATCTACTCATCTTCATCCATGCCTGATAAAGTGTAGCCCATACATGAACCATAAACTTGAACGTCTTTTATAAAGGAAGTTTTGGATAGCTTACGGCCATTCGATCTGAAGCCCTTATGCTTGTTCAACTAATTATTGTCAATTAAGTCTTAGTTAAGTGGTTAAGGCTAATCTCATTTTTCACTTCTTAGAAGTGTAGAAAGTATAGAGGAAGTAAAACGTGTTTATTGAATATATCAATAATGAATTACAATGAATGGTATATGTAGCATAAAACAAATCTTAATCATAAAATTGATAAACAGGCCCATAGGTTATACCTTTATTATATTAACAAGAAGTATCATATTCGAGTCATCGAAATGCCGAAATTTATTTCTCTTTTATTGTGGGATATCTTACCCACTATTGTGGGATATGAATACCCCTGATTAAGAGGTTTCTTGCTCATTATTATGTGATTATATTTTATTGGTTTATGTGGGAATCAAACTTTGGTTAATATATAATTGATATTCTTGTAAACTTGGTAGAAACATTGTCATCATCCACTCCAAAAATAAATAAATTATTATTATTATTAGGGGGCTTCTTGCTCATTAGTATGAGATTATTAATTTATTAGTTCATGTGGGAGTCGAACCATTATTATGAGATAATTATTTTATTGAGTCGAACTCTAATTGATATAGAATTAATATTTTTAATAAATTTAATAAAATTATTATCACCGTCTATTAAAAAAAAAACTAATTGTTCCTCGATAACATCATATAATAATGGTAGTATTCATTACATTTATGCCTCCATTTCGATGTGCATTTACTTGTTTTTATTTTATTGTATATATTTTTGTCCTAATGGGGAGGTATGGGTGCACTTAATTGGTCCTCATTTCCACGTGCAAGTCCATCATTTTGACAGTTACTGGGATAAACTTGCTGAATTGCTTTGTGAACCTTGTATATTTTGCATCTTCCCCTCTTAATTCAAGGTTTTAATTCTCTCCATCCAATTTTAAACCTTCTATTTTGGACGTTCATGATCAAATTAATTATTTTTAAAATTAATTTTTCATACCGTTCGCTTTAATTGATATAAGCGAGAGACTATAAATTATATTAAATTTAGTACTAACTCTAAACTTTGTAATTTCAAACTTTTTAAAAGCATACATAATTATTAAATTTACAAAAGTGTTAATTTGATTGTAATACTCAAATTAAAGACGAATGAAATGGGACTGTGGGGAGTTCAGGCCTGTTTCACTCAGTGGTGGATCTAGAAAATTGCTTATGGGAGGACAAAAATTTTTACATCCAGAAAAAAAAAAAAAAAAAAAAAAAATTGGCACCTTATATAAGCATAGTATTGGAAAATATAATATTATAATATTTTATAGTATAATGGTTAGTTCTCTTACTTTAAAATACAAAGCGTAAGTTCGAAAACTCAAACACACAAGTTGATGGATATCAATTAGTTGTCTTACCACTTGTGCTGTCTTACTTATGTGTCTTAGTATAGTTTATGTGATTCATTTAGTATAGTTTATGTGATTCTTTGTCTTAACATGCGTCGATCTCACTTCCTCATTCTCTTCATTTCCTTATTACGAGGAGGTTTAGCGTACATTACAATCAGACTCATGACTACATTGTAAATTTGCACGTTATTGCTGTAAGCACTAGGCATTCAAATATAACAAACAATTGAGTGAACTCTGTGAATGGAACTAATTAGTTGAGTCCATGCAAAGGTACGTAGCGTGAAGGGGTTGAGTTATGGAAGAGGATGGGGCAAAGGTATTCCCCGACCATGAGTTGTCACTGGCTACGTACTGACTATTGGGTGCTCTGCATTTCCCAAATTATCTATCTCATATTTGATTTTAGAGACTAATTACTATATACATTCTACAATCAACATCTTTCTTTTTCCTTCTCAACACAAGAGGTCCCTTGTTTGATTTTTCTGCTTGATCAGTACTTGATTGGACATTGCCCTTTTTCGAGTTAACAAAATTATCATATGGTGAGAATTATTAGTTTCTAAAATGGTCTCTCGTTGTATATTTTTGCTTCGAAGTATTGAATTTTCAGACTTGAGGTAGGTCATGTCCAACTTACGACCTCACGATTTGGTTTGTTTATGGACCCATAAGTGGTGGTCAGTGGCCTTTCCAAGAACTTTATATCATGGGATATCAATTTATAGAGCAACACTTTAAAAATCAGAATAATTTATGTAAAATTGTTATAAATATATTAGAAGTTAATAGTAACGGTCTTATTAATACAAAAAAGAAAATAAAAGAAAGAGTTAATTGTAATTATTTCATATCGTTTATGAATGAATGACTTTAGTAGTAAGAAAACTTTCGCTTACCTCGTGAGATGAGGTAAGAGATAACAAATCGATACGAGATATTAATATCAATTGTATCAAATTAAGATGCGAGTTTTATCTAGTTCTGTAAAAGTTTTCTGAAACATATGAGAATTGAATTTGGATGTCTAAGATTGCAAACGTCTTTTAGTCCATTCTTTTGTTTTTCTCTTTCTCACTTCTAATATTCTTTTTCCTCATCCGTCACATAACATCCAAATTCATCATAGTAACAGATTCAGAAGTATATTGTACTTTGAAATTTTAGTACTTTCTTTTCACATAACAAGATATTCAATATATATAGACAGCGTTTCTATTTCATGTCACACCTAGATGTGGTTATCTATATATATATATATGCAACTGTCTTTTGCATTGCCCAAATAAAGGCTGCACTAATTTGGTTGGGGTGCCGACTAACTTACAAGTCTTCTGACTTGAATTTGATTTAAGAAAGAACGTGGACCAGCCTACTATTGTGAGCCCAATAAACTTCTAATACAATTCCTTTTATTTTGAGACTTTTTTCCTTTATTATGAATTAATTGTTCTTGCGTTAATGGATTTTTTTTTCTAATTTTAAATTATTGATGTTGATTATATGATACTCGTTTCTGCTTATATCCCTCCAGACTCGGGGAGTTAAAGAAAACAAATGTTGCAGACTTGTGATCCTTAACCGCTCTACATGGATTCATGGAAACCAATATAGTAAACTGCCCAAACCAATGGCTTCACAATTTCCTGATGGAAGAAAATCCATTAAAGTTGCATGACTAAGTTATTCATCCAATATCTTTCAACGGCATGACATGACATCTCTCTATGTATAATATTCATTCATTTCGAGAAAAATTAAGAGAAAAATATTATTATTTTTTGTCGACTTAAAGTTTGAAATATTGACGCTTGTGTATTACATATTTAAGTGGATTTATAAGGACTTGTACTTTTGATGAATTTTTAATTTTAAAAAATGTTATAATTAGACTAGTTTTCATTATTAAAGGTTGGTTGGAGTATTGTGAAATTGTCAGATTATGGACATAGTTTGCAGGCGGAAATTTGTGGGATATTAGAGTGAACTAATATTTAGAAATTGGGGTTATTCAAATTAACTATTTCCAAGTGATTAGGTCATCTTAGGATTTTCGAAATTCTTACCGTTTTTCATATGCATACATCTATGTATTGTGTATAATAAAATATTTTATTAGATATTATTGATGGATAAACAGATGGGTTGACCATCACTGAAAATGGAAAGTTGCTGATGATTTAGTTATACTTCAAATAGACTTGTAAAGTTCAAAGAATGTATTTCATTGCAAAATGACAAAAGTGTACTTGTCATCTAATATTTGTCATTTTGTTTATAGCGCTTGGATTATTTGATTGTATTTTGTTTGTGATTTTTAAAAAATTATGAAAGTTAATAATATTTTCATCGTACCGATTGCGTTCTTTATTTATTGGTTTATGTATTGGGGTAAACTGTTACTTGATATTGTTGTTTTTGTTTATAGGGGTAAATTGTTATTTGATATTATTGTTTTTGTTTTATAATACCTGATTCTTCAATTGTATTTGTTTGTGATTTTAAAAAAAAAAATGAAATTTAATAATCTCTTCATCCTAGCTATTAAGTTCTATATTTATTTGTTTATATTTATAGTGAAAATAGGATTTGCTAAGCCGTAGAAATACTATGTGGCACAATGCATAAGAAAACATAGTAAGATGAACCTTGTCTCTCTAACCTCTCCTCTTACCTGGTCTCTCTATTGCGT
>JAUMHB010072172.1:0-13099 GCA_032359685.1 Pittosporum tobira | reverse complement strand
GGGGGCGCGGGGTTTGGATATCAGAGAATATTCTAAACTCTATTATAAGATAATAGTCATTTTAACTCTATACACATGGATTAAGAACACAATAAACATTAATATGTTATTGTTTTTTATTTATATATCCCTTTTATTGGAAATTGTGAGAGTGAAACAGAAAGACAAAAAATAGTTTGAGTGAACTAAAATTCTTTGGAAATATGAGAGGGATTAGCATTATATAGGAAAATAATGACTATATTTTTCTAGAAAATTACAAACGACAATTAATTTAAAATAATTTTCTTCTCATAAAACTATTATTTTGGAACATATAGAGTATTAGACTTGTTATATAGATATTTATAGAGTGATTTGAAAGATAAGAATTTAGTAGTTCTTACGATATCTTATATTACGATTTATATTAGCATATAAATAGGCATTTCTATTCAATGTGGAGTATTATTTGAGGAATGTGATACTTTAAACTTATTTTCTTTCTTATGTCCCATGTTCATTGTTTCATTTAACTATTGTTTCTATATAAATTATTTAGGTGTCATTATCCCCAAATATTCTAACTAATAGTTTATTTATTTAATAACTTTATATGTATATGGAAGTATCTCGATCGGTGTGTGAATGTAAAACCTAATTTACTCAGAGAAAAAAAAAAAAAAAAAGAATGTAGAACCCTCATTTTGTTCTTTAAAGGCGAGCCACATTCGGATTGTTGAAGTAGTCAGAAAGGTTTGCAGATGTCTAAAAATGCATATAAAAGTTGCATTGTTTGCCTCAAGAGTTACATTTCTGACTTTTTTTCAACCATGCAAAGTTGATTGGTTCTTTAGGTGATTAAGTCCATTTTTAAGCATTGACTAATGAATAATTTGGGTACTTCACCAAACCTGGATTTGTAGAATGCTCTCAAAATGAATTGTAAAAACAAACAACCAAGAATAGAAATTAACTAAATAAACAGGGAAGAAGAAAGTACGCACCCATCAAAATGCTCTGCCAGTATTTTTCCAGCTTCTTTAAGCGCTGCCCTCCACTTTTCTATCCGTTCTTCATCATATCTCACCTTATGCTTTTCAAGTGCCTCTTTAAAACTCCCCAATTGGTGTTTTACATCAGCCGATTTTACACCATAGAGAATAGGAATAATGAAATACTTGGAGGTCCTCTTGCGTTCAAGTATAAGGATTAGTTCATCCAGACACCATGTGGAAAATGCATAATTTTTAGAGAAAATGACAATTGCGCTCATAGAGTTCTTGATTCCCTCTTCAATGCTTAATTGGACGTCGTCTCCTGCATACATATCCCTTCTATCCATAAATGGCAGAAATCCATCTGCCTTTAAAGCGTCGTATAGGTAGCAAGTAAAATCATTGCGTATTTCACCTCTGAAGCTCAAGAAGACGTGACAGAAGGAGCCTTCCTTTGCCATGCTCGATCTGTTTAAGTTTAGAAGCATATGCATATGAAAAAAGCAGAGTGACAAGTTAAAAAAATTCAAGAGATCCCCGTGGAAACCTATTTGCTAGCTTTTTGAATTTTAAAATTGTTTTCTAAATTTAAAAATGCTCAGCTAAATCAAACTACTCCATATGTTTCAAAATATAAGAACATTATTGGCTTTCATCCTTCAATTTTAAACTTTTTGAGATTCAATTTACATTAATCCATTTTAGCAGTGAAAATATTTGTGTTATGTAACTAGCTAATAGTATGTTTCAAATATTTTAAAATTTCATAATTGTATCAAATTCTTTCCTATAGGCTTGATAAATGGTGATTTAATTCCTAGTAAAACCTCATATCTTGCATAATTTCATTTATTTATGACTTGCTATGCATGTATGCAGCAGTGTCATGGCAAACCAAAGACAGAGGAGTTTAGCTAAAATAGACACATTACCTCGTAGGAAGTTCACTAAGGTTGTCATAGGTGTCCATGCCCTCTTCCATGTCGGGAAAATCCCCATTTGAATCAGTAAGAGCAGTGGCTGGGCTAATTTGATCTTCATGAAAGGATTGTAAGTGCAAGAAACATTCTTTCATTTTTTCCATATCGATATCCTCATCCTCAGCATCTAAAATGGTTCTGAGATTATTAAGCAATTCAATGTTGGAATAAAAAATATCTGATTTCCCTTTAGACCATTTATTCAGTGTATTTTTCCAAAAGACCCCATGCTTCCCACAGAGTGATAGGCCAAGCACTATAAGGGCTAGAGGAAATCCCTTACAGCCTCTGACTATCTGCAAGTAATTCCACCTCAATAAAATATAAATATCAATATCGAAAAATAATTTTACTACCAACTTTCAGCAATAGTATTTCTTAAAGCAGTGTAAAAGATCCAGCAAATACCAAGGTATGGGAAGAGTGAGACGTAAAACGTAAACAGTCTTGCAAAGGTATGGGGAGAAGGAGAAAGAAGGAAATGACTAGTTTTGTTATAAGAACTACACCAAGTGACTACACTTGGACTTAAGGAAATTATAAGAAATTAAAGGGTTCAACTTCTGAGCTCGTAGTTTTTTAAATCCATTCTTCAATATTAATTTTGGGAGATTCTAGAAATAAGTAGGTCCGTGCTAGCATGTTCTTGGAACATGTTGTTGAACAATAAGAAATTATTTTTTGGCTACCTGAAAGGTTGTAAAACAAAATGAGGTTTGTTGTGGGCGAACGGCTAGGTTAATGTCAGTCAAAACCCGTAGCGCACACCTAATCCTCTTTAGGATGAACCAGTTTTAAATTTTATTGGCCCCGGTTTTGTATCAATATATATGTAGTTTAGGGTTCCTATTAGATATTCTCAACTTGAGCCTACTTCGTGAAATTGTAAAGTTGAGTATATTTGGAATTCGAGTTAAATGTTCTCTATATATATATTGTACTCTCTGGATTTTGGTTTTGGGTGTCTAAGTAAATTCCTAAGAACAAGGCTATGGGTGTAGGGATATGGGTGTGCAACATAGGGATACATGGATTTATCAAATCTTAAGAATTAGGGATCCGGGTGCCACAGGTATATGGCAAATCATTCTTCTCCTCCCTTTTTCCTTCAAAACACTGGATATAAGTCATGAACAACCCCAAGATAATCATGTTTCCAGACCAAATCAAATTTGAAGACACAGCAACTGCGGCACTCCATACGTACTCCGGCACACTGTCAGCGTACATGCACACGTACCCAGTGCACCGACTTCGTACTATGGCACCAATTTGGCCCTCCCCTACTTTCTAAGTAAATTATTGTGTTTTTGTCTATTTATTTTCAGTTGGTTTTGTTTTTCCCATAGCTCTATTATAACAAATGCACATCTTAATTTTCCGATTTCTGAAAGGCAAAAACCATTGGTTTTAAGAAATCAAAATGAGCATGACAAAAGATTAGTTGATTCTAACCTCGTTCACAAGATAATCTGGAACATGGGGATGAGGCCTCCCCGGAAGAAATGCGTAGTGGCGGAAAAGAACCTTGGCATCTTGATAGTTTAACAATTTTAGTCTATAAACGGATTGAAACCCGAGAGGATCAAATCTAGATGTAACCAAAATTTTGTATCCTTGGATTCCCTCGAACATGAACTTGTGAACAAGTGACTTCAATCCAGGCGACCGCACGTCATCCAACACAAGGAGTATAGGCTTGTAATTTGGTGCTCCTCCTATTCTCTCCAGAAATATTCTCAGTTCGTTGATTGCATCTTTATCGCTTCGAAACTCCAGCAGCTGCTCAATACAACCCTTCTGTTGAAATACCTTCTGAACAATGACCTTCACAGTGACCCTTTCTGAGACGGTCACAAAAAATATGTTCTCCTTAAATTTGTCTGCAAGTTCAATTTTAATAACAAACATAAGGCTTGCACACATTTGATTGTATTAATCGAAACATAAATAAAACAAATCATATCTCTTTCCTGAAGTTTTGTACCTTTAATTGTAGAATCTCGGCACACCATATTGGCCAACATGGTCTTCCCACATCCAGGAGGAGCCGAAAGAAGTACCACTGATGGCATTGATGAGCTATTCACTGGCTGCATTGGCACCTTATCCTCTAGCAACATCACCTTCAATTCCTCAAGTGGCAAATCCAATCCGACAACAAGTTCTGGAAGTTCCCCGTCACCAAAATTATCTGAAAGCCAACTACTAGTACTCCTAACCTGGTGGGCCAGCACATCATTGGCAAAGAATCTTATCAGCCCATTATTGAAATCCTGTAGCTTCATCAAATAGACATTCTTTTTGTGAAGGTTCCATGGATTGATTTTTGAGCAACTGCGAATGAGGGCCGTCCTATTTTTCATATCATCTATAAACATGTGGGTCTCGCACTACATATACATACACGAACTATTTGATTTTGTCGAATGCAAATAATAATCTATTATAATTGTTTTGAAGTTGATTAGGTTTACGTTTATATAAAATTAAATTAGATGTTATATGTAAATTTTTTAACTTTTAAGTTTTTATTACCCATTTTCTAATTTTTTTAAGTAAACTTATTAATATTCTTAAAGAAACATTATATATGAAAAAATAATAGACATGTCATACTTACTTTTATTAGTAATAATTTTGTACTTATATATCATTTAGAGGATTGGATTTAATAATCTGTAATTAAACTATAGTTAAATGGTGATTTATTTAGCAAAGATTATACATGAAAAATAATAGCTGTCATACTTACTTTTATTACTAATAATTTTTTTAACAATAAATTTATATTTATATATATTTTAAATGTTTAGGTTCATTAAATTTATAATTAAAATATAATTAAGTATAATTTCAGTTAAAGTGTTAATAATGAGAAGTAGATAGACTTGAAATTAATTAAAAATTTCAAATTTGCATATCATTAATCGAAACATAAGTATTTAATATTTTTATCAAATATTTTATCATATAAACTTAATAGAGTAATAAGTTTTCTGATAATTTACTTAAATGACCTTGGTTCAAACCTGATCACAAAAAGTGACAAAGTATCCAACTCGGACCGAGTTCATATTAGTCATAATAGGGCTAATCATCCTACTTTGAACGGAAAAACAAATTCAAAATTATTGTTATTCACTACTCAAACGTATGCAAAAGAGAATCATTCAAACAAATCACATACATTAAGCACCAACAATGAGGTAATAAGTCATAAAACTAGATGACATTGCAGAAACTCACAGTACTAGAGCTTGTGGAAGTCTCCTCTTCAAGATCGACATAAACAACTCTTAATATGAACTCCTCGACGTGATTTCCCTCCTCTTTATTAAACTATATAAACAGCATAAAACAGAAAAGGAAACCACTAGCTTATAAACTGTACTTTCCAAGACGATGACAAGAATTTCAAACAGTTCTCTAGATTCTTTCTTTTCTTTTGATGGTAAACAATTCAAGATTCTCACCATCTCCTCGTTAATATCCTTTAGGGTAGCACCAGGGGGTGCGACCACGCACCGGACTTGGAACTTGTCCTTGCATTTCATATCTGGGGGTGCTTGTCTCAGAGCTTGCATCGTAACTGGACCAAATTATGGGTTAGCTAAAATATTCATCATTGGTAAAAGTATAATCAGGACATTTTCCAAACCCGTTGAGGGAGAATAAACCTGTTACGATTCTTCTTGAGCGAGGTAAGACAATGCCGCAGTTCGGCTGTACACTGTAATTCTTGACGTTGTTTGTCTTCACCTAGTTAGCAACCAAATTACAGGTCAATCAAGACTAAGATAATGAAATCAAAACCCAATTTTCTTTAACCCCGACCCTATTTTTGTAATAATTATTACTAAAAAGGAGAACGAGAAATTGTAATTTTTCAAAATCCCAAATAATAACAAAAACCTTCACTACAGTTTTAACTCAAGCTTTATCATTCTATTCGATTACTAGACTACTCTATCTCCACTCGATCCAGTGTGGTACTCGCATATGCAATCATGAATCACGGTTATTGCTTTGGGCAACTCAAGTACGTAGAGGATGAGACGGATAAATACTTTACCTTAAAAGCAAGGTGATTGTCAGTTTTATTTGACAACTCAAAAGGACAAGATATCTGCTTCCTCGGCTCAACTATAGAAAGAAACAAACCAATCAGCACAAACGAAAAAACCTAGATGTAAGGGGCAGTAATCAAATCAGTACAAACTTGGGACATATTGAATGAACATGTATAGTACAAAACTCACAAGGGAAAATGAGCTCTTGGGTGTCAATACTTATAAGCTCCTCAGCACTCATACCTCAACAACGAATAATACTGGATTTATCAAAACAAACCAACTTTCCCAGAAAATTTGGATAAAAAGCAGAGATTGTTGGGTGGGCAACCGCGAGAAACTGCTACTAGTGAAGGATTAAGTAGAGGGATTTAAGTTTTTCCTTTTTCAAGAGATGGGTCATGGGTGACGTTACCGCTGTTTGTGTTTGATTGAGAAACTGGTTATTGTGTTTGATTCAGAGCTGGTCCAAGAAAGGTAGGCATTGAAGATGTAACCAAGAAACAAAACCGAATAAAACACAGCGTTGACCGTTCCAAGTGCAGCACTTAATACGCAAGTTGCATTTAAATGTCGAAAAAATGATATGTAGATTCTGCTAGGTCGTTAAGGCATCGGGGTCGCTGATGATGCCCCTTCTGTCAGGCTTAAACGTGCCTAAACGTGCTGCCAAAGTCAAACCAGCACATTTGGAGCTAGAGGAACCTGGGGACAAAGTGCTGCCAAAGTCAAGCCAGTGCATTTCGAGAGGAACCAGGGGAACAAGAATATATGTAAGACCCCAAACCTAAATGCCCTAACTCAAGATTATCAATCAAGTATACTAGTCCGCCGCAGGTCTGGTCCAAAACCTTAAGTTATTAGATATAGTTAGTTGGGAACTGAAATATATATATATAAGGTCATTTTTACTTTTATTCTCAACCGATAAGGAGATGGGATATCACAAAGTAGGTAATATGATTAACTGGCAAACTATTTATGTATTACCTGCATGACAAAACTAGATTGAATAAAAATGAATAAGTGAGGCTAGCTATAATAAATATATTTATAGACTCTACCTTAATGTTTCACATTGTTAACAATTTGATCGTCATGATAATAAATATAATTTTTCATATTTAAATCCACAATCTACCTAGTGCCAGTTAACAACTTGCGTCTTCACCTACGCGCAAGGCCATGTTTAGTCGTTTTTGTTTATGCATCCTTATCAAATACAAGCACCAGTTTTTTAATGTAAAATGATACTACATAATGATTGTTAAACTAAGTGTAAATTAGTTAATATACTAAATAAAACTATGAGTGAAGTAAATGGTATTTGGCTGATTTTAATTTTACTACGTAATTTATAAATATATTATATTAAATTATAAATATCAGTACACAAAGCTATAAGAGTTAACTTTTTTTTCTTTTATTATATAAAATAAAAAATATAAAATTTTAATAAAATAATTTATAACCTTATTTTGTTTTCATTTTATCAAGTAAAGTACAAATTCACCATATGCCCATCCCCCCTTTTAGAATAGATCAAGATTTCATCTGTAAAAAATATCAAAATTTTCTTAAAGGTTACAAGAAAAGGAACTCTACTCATTTATATAAAGTTGATCTGTATAAGGTTTATAAAAGAAGGACAAGAAGACATGAAGACCTCCTTGCTTCTACTTACTTTAGGTGTATTTACTTATAGTTATTTAGTAAAATTATAGATACCTTTGACATCATCAAATAGAGGAGAGTTAGAAAAATGATAATTGTCCATTTATATTTGATAATATCTACCTTGTTGTGATAAAGGGTTTTAGACATATTTTAGAACTTACAACAAGTTAACAACAAAAGCTAGTTATTAGTCGAAGGTAGGAAGCTACACAAATGACATAAAGTCACTCAAGAGACAACAGGATGCTAAAACAAGGCCTTGTTGATATCAATGCTTATTCTTCTATGGCAAGCCGAACTATTTATGGAAAGTTCTCCTGCTCATTCGTCTCCCTGAAATAATGGAGATAACCATTTAATGATATCAAATGTGGGATTTGATTATGGGACAATCAGCGATAGATAGCAGAAGATTTATTCACACAATGTGAATCAAGCCAATTAACAATGTTGTTTGGACCAACCTGACCTTTGACAGAGTCCAAACCTTGTTTCCAGCTGGGCACACATCGGCAGGAGCAGATTCACCTAAAACACGGGCAACACGGGGGGTTTATTCCCTCGATCTCCTCTCCGATACTTAAGTTAGTTGAGATTAAGCTGGTAATCTGAATATTAAGTAGGAGAGGACGGGGTGAGTTTTTGAGAAAGTTTGTATTTTGGGAGAGTTTAGGCTCTTTTTTGTGTTCAGAACAGATCCCCTTCAATTGTGCAAATGAGGCGGTATTTGTAGACTTTTGCCTTGACCTGCAGCCCAATAAAGTAGGCATGACGTGCTTGCTTTAAGTTGATAGCAGGTATAATGCACCTTCTTTGAGTTGACAAGGCTGCAGATGTTAGGCGGCCGATTGGACGTTGCCTGGGAACTTGTTTTATGGCCTTTAGGCCGCTGGACCCGAACCAAGCAGAGTCAGGGCCAATCGATAAGGTGGATTGGGCCCGCTATTTGGGAAGGCCTGGGCCCAAGGCTTATAGTTTGAAAGTTCCTAACGGTGATGATCCGACTGGACTGAAGCGGATGCAAGATCCTTTGGAGGCCGGCTGAGCTTGATCCTTTGGTTGCCGAGAGCCAGGCTCGATCCTTCTTTGGGCAAAGCGGGTTGCCGAGCCTTGAGGATGGCCAATCGAATGAGCTGCTACGTGGGATGCCACGTTGTCCTAATTAGGGCTAATGTAAAAACCTAACCCTAATTTGGGATGATCTCCATCAATGCCCCCCAGCCCGGTAAGATACTTCCATGTGTCGACGGGCTCTGAGTCCAATCATCCCCGGAGTATCTGAGGTGAAGAAATTCCACAAGTTTGCAAAGGGTCGGGACCAAGGCCGCTCGGATAACCCTCCCGGGTTGTATGTCATTTGAATTTTTACCCACGTGTGCACATCTTTTTAGGACATTTAATGAGAAGTCGCTTCGCACGTCTTCTGATGCCATTAATTGTTGCATAATAATTGCTCTTTTAGAAGGCGTGTAAATACGGTTGTCTTTTGATAGCCATTAGATTACTGAGGGTGATCCCTAACCGTCGGGTTGGGGTGTCTATAAAGCAGGTTGAGTGCCCCCCATTCTCACTTTGTCTTCTTTGCAATCTGCAGTGCTTTCGCCGGAGAAGTATTGTGTCACCAGAAACTTCGACTTTTCATCAAGTTTTTGTCAAATAAGCCTTTTCCCTCTCGTCTTCTTTAGTTTTAACCTCCTTTAGATCTCCATTAAATGGCCCAAGATAAGACCTTTGAGTTAGTTAACATCATTGAGGATGAGGGGGTGGCGGTTATGGAATCCGTCGCCGTGGATATCGTTGGTTCTCAGTCGCAGGGAATAGCGGGACCTAACGGCAGGGTGATAGTTTGACCAATACATTTTATATCTATATTTTATGACAATTATTCTCTTGATTTATTATAAAAATGCATGGATTGGACTTATATATCCTTGTTTGGGCTAACAAAACATCAATCCAAGGGATTAGATATATTTTATGGTCATTGGGCTTAAATTGCAGGAAATTGGGCTTGAAAATGCCTATTTCAGAGAAAATTCGGAGTTTGACCTAATCCCGAACAAACAAGGATTACCTGGAACCGAATGAGAGCAAAAAACCAAAGATCTATAGGACCTTACGACCAAGCTTACGGCCGTAAGCTTAACCGTAATGAGGCCTTACGACCATGGCTTCTTGTCGTGGTCGGAGGAGATGATCATCATCCCCATGTTTTGTGCCCTGTTTGATGCGGGGATAGGTTATTTGATTGTTTTATCAATCTCTTTCCCATGAATCTACTCTTCCCGTCCAAATTTGGTCCGTGTGTATGTGCGTGTTGTGCTCGCCTTGCTTTCTGCCGGCCAGCTGGGTTGTTTCCGGCGAGTGGACATGGGGAAGACAGTTGACTAAGGTCAATTGTTTCAACAGTTGACCAATCAACTATTATTATTATTATCCAGAAGGGACATTTTACCAAAATACCCTTATGCACATTTTACCAAAATACCCATCTGGAGTAAATTACTAAAATACCCTTAGGGCATATTTACAAAAATGCTACTGTAGCATATTTACCAAAATGTCTTTGCTGTATATTTACCAAAATGTCACTGCAACTTATTTACAAAAATGACACTGCACTATTTACCAAAATTCCACTGCATCTTATTTACCAAAATGCCACTGCAGCTTAAAATGCCACTACAACTTATTTACCAAAATATCACTGCAACTTATTTACAAAAATACCCCTACTGCACTAATTACAAAAAATACATCTGTTGCACTATTTACAAAAAATACCCCTGCTGCATTTTTACAAAAATGTCATTATGGTATAAATTACAAAATTGCCACTTGGCCTTAATTACAACAATGTCATTGAGTTGGCAAAATTGTATAAGACATATTAAATTCATTTTAAATTAGAAATTTAATTTTCTTAAAATTAGAAAATATTATATTAAACTAAATTCTATTTTTTTATTTAAGAAATATTATTTTAAATTCCTTCTAATTACTTAAAATCATTACTATGCGATTACAAATCATATTTATTATTTGTCAACACTGTACATTTTTATATACGAACGTTATTCTCATTTTTTTCATCTGAACGAGGATCCGATGAAGTATTTTAGGGTTAAAGAATACTCCGGAATAAATACGAGGAATAAATTGGACGAAATAAGTCGAACGGTAAATTGTCAAATAATGACAATTTTGCCCTTTGAAATTTTATGTACGCTCATGTTATTTTAATTAGGGATCCCAAGATGCTCAATTTTATTTCGAGAGTGAGCGAGATATTTTGAAAATGACGATATTAATGTTAGGTCGTTATTATTATAGGAACGCACGTGAGTGAGGAAACAAAGTCGATGATCACGAACTGCGTCAGTTGGAAAACTTAGGAAGCGTATTTAAGGCAAGTTATTACTCTTCGCCTTTATGTATAAGTTATTGTTTCACTTATGCATGCAATTTATTTCAGCTGTTAATACGTATGATTTAAATTTCAGTATACGTATTTGCCATGAATGTACAAATTAAATTACTTGTACATTATTTGTTGTTCATGTTAAGTTCTTGAATGATTATGCATATCTACCATGTATAAGCATGCCCTGTTGTTGAAACGTTTATTACATTCACATGACTCATGATTATTAGAACTCGACTATTGAACATAAATTTAAAGACCGGCATACCGAGACCCTACATGATAAATTCATGTGGCTGTGACGTATACGACACAAATCGTTAAACTTGACTATGTGTCAAGGATGACGAAATGACTTCGTGTTGAAATGACTTCGTGTCGGGCAGAAATGCCAACTAATGTTCAATTATTCAAAATATTGCATGTTGAATGGCATGATAGGACATCTACTCGTATATCAAGCATGCCTTGATGGGATTCATATTAACTCGTGAATTCAAATATTATTATTTTAATGATTCAAAACTATACCGTTTTACTTGTTTGACTAGAATTATCACTTTATTCAAAACGGAATAATTTTTTGCTGAGAATCCTTCGCTCACTCTTGCTATATTTTTATAAAGCTTCCAGAACTGGTCGAGCGAGGCGAATCCTCGAAGAGCAATGGCAAAGTAGAATATTATTAGATGTTTCCGGATTTGTTCTAGCTTGAGAGTTTGTAATTTGAACATTGTGTGACTTCTACTCGTGCTTGTTAAACCCTGTTATTGTAAGACTTTAACTTTTAATTAAGTTTATGCTTTCGCCGTGTAACAGGGCGAGTTGCCGAATATTGGCTACTCATCATGCTGAGATGATATCTGACGACCATCTCATTTCCAATACTCAACATTTCATTAAAAATAATTTCATGCTTGCATAATATAAAAACTTGAGCCATAGCTCCATTTTAGAAAAATGTGTGCTCAAAGCACTTTTATGAACATTTAACATGCGACATAGAATTGGAAGTGTACTTGCCTTTGGACCGGCTAACTTGATACTAACAATTTTGCCTCATTTTTTTCCCAATTTAATTCTCTAGCATCAAAATAACACAAAAATGTCATTTTACGGTTTCTATACCCTTAAATCTTTCTTAACACTCAAGTTTTACCATCTGCAGTTTCTAATCTACTGCACCAGTAACTTTCATCCCTTAATAACTTTTTCTGAAAAGTATTTATAACTATGATTATAATCTACTCAAAAACTAGACTTTCATATCTTCGTTTTGACATAAAAATGACTAAATATCGATTCCGTGTGAAAACGTTATGCTAGTTTGAAATTTGGTATTTCCTGCAGAAAATTACCCCAACAATGCTTTTTGGCAACCTACTTTGGACATTTTTATAAAATAGTAAAAAAATATAATTTGAGAGTTTCTTATGGGACAGTAAACATAACTTATCCCACTCTTCACAAAAAAAAATTCATGATTTATTCAGGTGTATACTATTTTTGACAAGCTTCCAAAGTTAGGCCAAAATTAAGGTTTTTCCAGAAAATCAGTTTTGCTTCTGTCTTCTTTTTCAAAAATCTAGAAAAATATCAAATGATCATTTTTACTCAATTCCTTCTGAAAATACATTCTTATATAAGTTATCTTTCATCACGAAAACTTTTTGCTCAAAACGCACGAGCCTATTATTTTATATGGATTTTACCATGGAAGTCGACGTTTCTGAGTTTTCCTGGGATACTCGGGAATCATGCATGCGTGGTCTCTTTTTGGCCAAGCTAACTCATACCTCAGCAATAATACTCAAAACCATTTTTAAACCAACTTCTAACCATTCTATCATGATAATATAACCTAACATATTTTATATACATAAGCCAAACAATCAATCCTAACAAAAACTCCAACATGATATCCTCAATCTCCGCCATGCCTATAACCATTATAACCGTAACTAAGCA
>JAUMHB010072161.1:0-13101 GCA_032359685.1 Pittosporum tobira | reverse complement strand
ATGTGTAGAGAGAGCTGTATAATATTTATTTGTATTTTCGGCTATATCATTTATGACTTGTGTATTTGTAAGACATATATTTAATAAAAAATTGGTAACCCAAGTCGGGGTATGGATGCCCAGATTTGGGGGTGTCACAAAACTCATCAATCCGTTTAAAAAATAGAAAAAAAAAAATCAAAGGTGAACAAAATATTAAAGTCAAGTATAAAGATGTGCTCGATAATCAAATTTAACAGCTTAATATAAATGTATTAAATTTTAAATTAAATATTGAATAATTAAATAAATTATTAAAATCAATTGTAGTAAAAAAAATTAAATCTATTATCCTGACTCTGATAACTGAATTTTTAATAAGGTTAGTCACCAAAATTTTAAAATTGTTCAAAATATTATAAATTCTGGATTATTGAATATTTTATTTGTTATGCAATTACTAATTAATGTGATTAGTTTTTTTTAGTCATATATAGTTATCGAATGGCTTAATTTTCAACTGACAAAACTCAAATTATCCGCTGGTCATAAAATTAAAGCTTCAGACGACGACGCCGCACCTCTATACGACGTCGCTTGGATTGCTCATGTTCGATATCGTGCTAATACCCTGCCTTCGATTCCTTATCTATGCTCTTGATTTATCGTCCTCTGCCTGTCCCTCTCCCTCCTCCTCCCTCTCTCTGTAATGAGATGAACACCTTAACGTCATCAGCTTTCTGCAATGCGCAAATCTTGAAGTTTTCTTCATTAAACCCATTAAAGCATATAAAAAACAGTTCATTCAAAACTCAGAATTGTAGAGTCAAAGTGTATGCATCATCATCTTCTAATGAATTGGATATAAAGACAACTGTTGAGGAGCCCAAGAAAGAAGTCGATGGAGTAACCAACATTGAAGAAGAGGAAGGAAGTACGACTAACACTGCAACTTCAGCTAAAGAAATTGACAAAGATCTTAAAAAGGTTGGGGTTTTATTTTATTTTATTTTATTCATTATGGTTCATCGTTTATTCTACTTGATTTTAGCTATACCCGGTTCCTGATATTGGTTCATTTGTTCATATTGGTATACTTTTGATACCTCAAAGAGTGAAAATTATCTCAGAATGTTAAAAAAAAAAAATAATTAAAAATTTACACAAAAGGGTAACATGAGTGTGACATCTAATTAGAATTAAGGGTATTATTGTCTAAAGATATGATGTTTCGTGTCACGATATTGTTAATTGTTAGTGTAAGATTTTCTTGAAAATTTGGTATTGCATTTTGCATTAGCTCAATCAGAAATCTTCAAATATACAATGAGTAATTACTTAATAAGTTGTTTTTTTTTTTAGTCAGAAAGTGGTGTATGGTTGGACAGGTTAGCTTCTCTAGTAATATAGTGTAGAACATTGTTCAGATTCTATGAGGAATAGTTAAATCTTTCCTTTTCGCTCAACAGGTGGTTCAAAAGACTGCGGCAACCTTTGCACCAAGGGCTTCCACGGTAACTAAAAACCCTGCTGTGCCTGGATCTACACTTTACACTGTATTCGAGATTCAAGGCTATGCTTCGATGTTGTTGGGTGGAGCACTCTCGTTCAATCTCATATTCCCATCTAATGAACCAGACATATGGAGATTAATGGGGATGTGGTCCATCTGGATGTTCAGTAAGTAATGCTCTATTGGTATAAATTGTAAAACCTCCTTTCCACAAAGAGTTCTATTTGAAATTTTATAAATATTAATGATATATAAACTTTTATTGCGGAATCAATAAATATGACTCTTTTTGTAGAACGGAGGGAATAAATCACAATACCGCTGTAAAACCTAGACACACAATTTCCAGTTGGTGTAGAATTCAATCTAAGCAAGAAACATAATTGCATGCTGTTTATATAGTAAATTTATATTTACTTTTTTTTTTTTTGGGTATATCTACTGATTACAGCTATTCCTTCCCTTCGGGCACGAGACTGCTCAAAGAATGAGAAAGAAGCCCTCAACTACCTGTTTCTTCTCATTCCCTTGCTGAATGTTGCAATCCCATTCTTCTTGAAGTCATTTGCAGTTGTATGGTCTGCAGATACCATAGCATTCTTTGGGATGTATGCGTGGAAGGTATACATCACTTTTTTACTTCTGAAACATTGTATGCCTTTGGTATTTTCTTCATAGTTTCCATAGTACAGTAATATACATTTTTCTGCAGTTACGGTGGCTACAAAAAACAGAGGAGTGATTTTCTTGGAGTGGCTATCTATCTTGCTTGATCATTTTATCAATTAATTCTTGGGGGTCAAACACTTATGATGATGCATGCCAGATTTAATTCATCTATAGTGTGATGAAGTGACAACTTTAGTCAAAACGAAGAATCAATGGATGAGTTGCGCTATGCTTAGGCAATAATATTTATAATCGTCCTTGCTAATGTAAATAGGTAGCTTTCTTTGTTTCTTCTGTTATTTCCCCCAAAATTTGAGTTCTTATTGTTCAATACTTTTTATTGTATTGCTTTGATATAGGTAACTTACACACCATTATAATGATACTCAGATGTTTATAATTCACTGTTTTTCAATTTCTTTTCGAATTGTAAATTTCGCCCCACGTACAAGGATTGGAACCAGCAAATTTGGATTTTGCCATCATTTCTTCAAATATATGATTGTTTGAGGATTTTGCAGCTAATATAAAGCTGCATCTAAGTAACGGGAAAGTAAAAGAAGTGTACCGCTAAAAGGATGTCAGTGATTAAAGTAAACAAATTTTCAACAACTTCTCTAATTATAAAGATGTGAAAATCGTTTGTATCAGATACAATAAACATGATTCTGAGGTTTATGACACGAAGAAACAACTAGATATATTAACCCTAGTCATAAATATTGTCAAGATCAGTGATGATCTTAATACTCAATTCATAAGTTGAAAAATGAGAAGAAAAGAGAAGAGATGAAATGAAAAGTATATCTTCAGTTGTTCATGAGTTAACTTGGCTGAGCAAAAAAGAAAGGAAAGGAAAAACCAGCTCACTTTCCGCTGGATTTTTTTTCCGTTCGATAATTGATTCTTGGATAAAATGTAGAGTTTGTATGATTTGTGCCTTTCTATTTCATAGTACAAAATAATTGAGCCCTGGTCCATGCCAACATGAGAACCAACTCCCTACAAGTAATAAAGCAATTAAAACTCTTTTGTTTCGATAAAAATGGTCTCTTTCGTCTCTTTGATAAGGTTCAGGGTAAAGGTTGAAAGAAGAAAAATATTCTTCGCTACAAATTCATCTTAAAAGCTTAATTACCACTTAGATACCATGTTAAGTTGCCAATTTCATCAGGGTTAATTTGTGGACATGCCACTCTAACAATTTAAGCTTTAAGATGATTTGGTAACTTAATAGTTAAAATTTGGATTCAACTTCTATCGAGAGTAAATTTAGTTGTAGCATGAAAATGCAGCATGACCCTTTCTTATTCATCTTCAAGTTTTTTTATTTTTTGATTTTTGAAAGTTGTTAGACATGATTTGTACCGTGCAAGCAAAAGATAACATATCATCTGGAACGATATATTCGTAATTAGAATTTACCATATCATGCTTCTATAGGGTTCATGATTCCTCTGGGGTTATACAGATGTAATGAATCATGGTCTTCAATTTGTTGCATAAATTGAACGTCATAAATATATACATAAAGGAATTCATGTTTGTTATCCAATATAAATTTTCGATTCTTTTCATCAAAGGTGTTTCTTCATGTCTTGCTGAATGTACGTTTGGTACCTATTGTTACTAAATTCAATCACTTTCGTATGATTTGATTTTCCTATGTGCTCCCTCTTCTAAAGATTGAATAATTTTTAAAGTATAGAATGAGTAATACCATAAGTGTATGGATTTGTTCCACATTATATGTTCAGTTTTGGTTTTACAGTTCTATGCCATAGAAGTTTATGTTTATGGCATCTCGTATACATATTACGAAGTTTAATCATTGTATAATATTTTCTCACTTGGAACAGGGTCTGAGCATCTCCTCAACTTTTCTACATGGCGAGAAGTTTTTAGTTGCATTTGGTGGCTACCATGGGAAATATAATAACGAGGTACTTTTATGCTTATAGTTTTTCTGTGAATAGCTTTAAGATTTGGGGTGTGAAAAGGATACATTTCACATGACTTTTTGCATATGAATGCATAGGTAAGATGCTAAAAGATAATATATGAGCTTTTTTATTGATTAGAAAAATTAACATATGAAGGAACCGTAATTTGTCTTTTTCATTTATCAGGTGAGCGATTTTTATTTCATTATACTTTAATTTGTGTAATTACCTTTTGTTCGATCATGTATATTGCTTGTGAATGGAATGATGGATTATTAGTGGAGGATTTTAGGTATGATTGATTGATTTGTTTGCATGGAATTAGTTGTTTTGCACTAAATTTATAATGTAGTATGTTCATTCATCTGGATAAGTCATAGTTTATTTTGATTTTATATGTCTATGTGTGTTTGTGAATTGACGGGTCTCTAGAGTTATGCTTCTTGCTGGATATGGTTCTACTCATGTGCATGCATATATTATTTTAGAACTAATGAATCTCTTCCTTTTAGAAAATAATAAAGCCACTTTACTTTGATATGCAGACAGAATTAAAAAAAAAACATGTTCCGTACAAGAGCAACAAGTGAGACACATAGAGAATGAAGGAAAAGTTATACTTTCTTTCCTAACTCATGAATACACAAAAAAAAATAAAAAATTACTCTACTCTACTTTCCTTTCTTTTCTTTTCTCTCATAATTGTCGCTTTCTTTTATTTTCGTTTATGCTAAAACTCATGAATTAAGTGTAAGAGTATTTTTGTGATTTTCAGATAAATTTTAGAGATAAATAGAGATATATGATAGATATAGAGGGAGAAATAGAGAGTATAATCAATTATAGAGTGAGAAAGTAGTTATAGAGAGAGAAATATAGAGTATTTAGAGAGAGAATAGAGAGAAGCCAGAGAGAATAGAATTGAGGTTTTAGAAAATTAACTTATCATTCTATCATATACTATTATAACTATAGGTGTAAAGTATTTATAGGCATCATATGTTGAAAATAAGCATACTAGGAAGTGTATGAGACAAGTTTCCATTCTAAATCTAGCTTCTAACAAGTAATTCTAATATAATACTAAACACTTAGCTAAAATATTAGCTACTTAGAGCTACATATTTACTTGTTAGTGATATACCTATGGATCCAATCATAAATCGTACTCTATTATTATTATTTGTGGATAAGGTTGTGCCGGAAAAATCGACCTTCACCTAACTTAGGTAATTATAATGTCTTGTTAGAGGCCGCTTATAACTTGTGGGCCGAAAAAGAGTTTTGGGCCTACTGCTAATGTTAGGTTAAACTACAGGGTCGCACACTAAGCGAACTGAGTTTATAATATATTGGGTCGGACAACTAGGGTTTCATTATTCTCTTGTATCTCTGATTAAAAGGGGCGGATTATAAAAGAAGGCACATACGCATTTTTGTCTAACCCTATTTTTTTACCACGAGTTTGAGAGACTTAGAGAAAAGGAAACCGGAGAACTGCGCTAGCACATACAAGGCTCAGACTTAGTTTGTGTGTGTGGATACCAGTAAAGACGTGACGATTGACACGCTGATCCAGACGCAACTGTTCTTCTTATCTCCATCGAAATTTATTCAGGTATAATCGATCTTCTATTTTCGTTTCAATATAAACATGGCTCCTGGGAATCGGATAAATTGTTTTTAAATTCCGTATCGATTTTTGATCCGAAACCCAACAACACTTTCATTGAAAATTTTCCATGTCCTCATATAAATGTGAAATAATTTCAAATCTTCCTTGTATTCTTCTTGCAAAGGTTGGTGAACTTCGGAAATTCAAAAAGAAAAATTTTATGGATAGTATTGTTGCCTCTTTGGCATTCCAGAAATACCTCTCATCATCTACATCATTGCATGAAAAGTTTGTCCCTTGAATTGAACTGACATCTTTTGCAAGTATTCTTTTTCTCTCCAAGGATTTGTTGGTGGAATCCAATCCTTTTTGGATTGAATTGGTTGCAGTTGCAACATTTGAGGTTGTGATATCAAATCTCTTTTCATTGTCATTGTTTGTTGTAACAATGCCCTTGATACTAAAACCTCTTGCTGCAATATATTGTTTGCCAACAATTTATTTTCTTTTAATATACCTTGCTCTAATTCAGAATCTTCATCACGCATTACAGTCAAGATTTTATTTTCTGTTTTGATATCGTTGTGATGAATTGATTGCTCCAACATTTGTTTTTCAACCCCTGCACCATAAACTTCCACTCCCATTCCCGAGGAAGAGATTTTATTTGCAAAAGGGAACGGTTACCATCCTCTGTTTGCGCATTGACTTTAAACCTTGTAAGCTATTGTAATTTAGCATTACATAATAGAGAATTTTGATATGTCGAGTACTCGTCATAATTTAATTTGTCAACTTCACTTGTATCACTGCCATCCTCGTCATAAATTAATGGGACCTTCATAAGTTGATTCTTCATTAGTTAATTTAGGAGTCACAACCATGAAAGTCTCTAAATTCTTATCTTCCTCATCTCGAGACAACTCATCCCGTTGTGGTACTCCATAACCATAGTTGTCTTTGTAATTTGAGAAATTCAACTTATCATTATCTCAATCGTGGTGTAAATTATCTTCACACTATGAATCATCGTCAAACTTTGGAAGACTTTTATAACCAATATCCATATCATTTTCTGGTTCTTCCTTCACATCTTGTATAAAATTATTCCTCCCTAACCATTTGCTGATCACTTCCTGAATGCATTACAGACCTTCATTTCCAATAAGGATTTGGTTAGCACACATACTCCCACTATAACCAGATCTCTTGCCTTTGGTACTACTCCCAAATGAGTTCAGTAACTCATTTTCTAGTTCTAAAAACTTTTGCTTGAAATATTCAGCGACGATACTCAAAGACATACAATTTCCTATCAAACTGCTCCAACCTCTCGTTTGTAAACTCTTTGTTACTTAAAAATTCTAGTTGAAGCATTTCATCGAATATATGGTGAAATATCTCCATTTCTCACAATTTTATGATTAAAAACTGAATCAAAAACTTGAAACAACTTAATTGGAGTGGATCGAGTTAACGTAAAGTGATTAATACAATAGAATTGTTAGAATACTTAAAAGTAGATACATAATTGAAAATTAAAATCAAAATGACCACCATCTGTAGAAATAAAAGAATTCAAGTAACTCTTTCATTACATAACCGAACGTACAAGTTAAAATCAAAATAAATAAAAACTTGGAATATTCTCTAATTACCACAGATGGGCTTATATCTGAAACTACATATGACTACTGTGTGCCACGCTATTCTAGTTCTTTTATGTACATATATTGGTACCCAGTGCAAGTTTGAGAGAACCGTGAGAAGAAAGTGAGCAAAGCTGGGGAAAGTCAAAAAGGAAGTAAATAGACAGAAATAGAACACAGTGGATGAATATATTGGTCAAATCCACAAGCATCATAAGGTAGGCAGCTGCTCACAAGGCTGCTCAGCAACTTCCTGCCACTTTGGCATCTACTTAACTGAGAAGGTAATTATCCCTATAATCATCAATGGATAAGTAAAAATTAGAAACTGGTGAGAAAAAAATCACATGCTAATTCATTCTAGATTAATGAGTAAACTCTTGAAGCATCATAACCCATACTTATCAAAATATACTTGATATTAGGAGCTACTACTTTTTAGTTGTTCAGGTTCTAGTGTCAGTTATTTGGAATCCTTTGTTCATAATGATATCAAGACACTTGCTCCGTTCCACAAAAATAGTCCCATTTGCAAATTTCACAAATTCCAGGGATATGTTATTATCTCATCTCTACCCCTAAACATAATGTTTGCTTAGTTAGTGGTGGTGGCCTGATAGTAAATTACACTATAATATTGACAACATTGTGTAATTAAAATTTGCAACAGGCAACCTAATCCATACTATTTCTTTTTGACAAGTGCAACCTAATCAATACCATATTACCAGGAACCAAGATCTTAAAGAATATATGAAAACAAAAAAAAAAAAAACAGAAATTTACAGTGCTTCAACACTAGTAAGTTATCTCTTCAAAGCTCCAGTTAGAAAACCACTAATCAATCCAGTAGACTTTGAGTCAAAAGCTAACTTACCATTCATACATGCTCGTCATCGCTATCTTCATCAAAGTCAGAGGAATCTGGCTCATCCCTTCCGGTTCCCATTAGAGTATTCATATCAAATGAAGAATCCATTTCCATCTCCTCCATGTCAATGGTATCATAATCCATTCGTTCATTGAATTTCTCATCCGAGCAGTTAAGGAGCCAAGCAAGAGAGCATTCTAAACCCCTCTGTGCAACCATTTTATGCCTTGGTTTTATAGTGGATTCCAGACCATAAGTAAAGAAAGCCGGGAATGTAACCAAGTCATCCAAGTCCCTTTCCATTTTGCTTTTGAAATAATCAAAATTGAGTTTCATAATGTCAATATTCAGAGCAAGCAATTGTGGACAACCAACAACCTTCTTCCTCACCTGCTCTAAGGAGAATCCGCAATAATCCTTGAGGAATTCCACATGCTTCACTATAGCTGAATTACTGAGCCTTACTATTTGTGGCATCTTTTCAAGAACTCGCCCAAAATCTTCAGGGCCCAAGTCAATAAGAGAGTTCAGAAAGGTCCGTTGACCAAGAAGCCTTGGCGCCAGGTCAATGCCTATAATTTCGGGGTATTGTGCAATCACAGAAGCAAGTGAGCTTTGCCTAACTTCAAATTCTAAAAGGGACTCAACATTTGGTTTCATCCTCTCTTCTAATCCAAATCCTAGAATATGAGGTTGCTTCTCAATCAGTCTAGCTAAGGCCAATCTCGGGATTCCCAAGAATTCTAGATACTCCACAAAAGGTTTTATCACACGGCCTACTCGCATTCCCAATATCTCTGGATATCTTGTTAAAACCCCACCAATTTCTCTTCTTGCCACCCCAATTCCAACCAAATAAGCCACAGACGTGCTCATTGTTCCCTCGAGCTTAAACCCTAATACTTCAGGATACTTCTCCAAAACATGAGGTATATCATTTGGCTTAATGTCCAACCCTTGAAGATATGCAACAACTGGTGCAAGGTCTACTACAACACTGGCATGCAGGACTTGCGGGTATCGTCTCAAGAATTCTGTAGAAGTAGATCTCCTAACACCTAATTTTCCAAGGTAATCAAGAACGGGAATCATGTTTTTCTTCACACTGCAGCCAAGAACAAGAGGGTAATTGTTAATATCTTCAATTGTAAGACCCAATGTGTGAAGAAAGTCCACTCGTTCCCGCATAACCTCAACTGTCACTGGAAGCTCTAAACCATCAAGCTCATCAGGTGAAATACCAATTCCCCTCAAGAATTCATAAACACGGGCACGGTTTTCCATCCTCTCGTTCCTCATCTCTAATAAGCTAGGACGGCCATACAAGGATGAGGAATTCCGTTCCCGTTGCTTCCGGCCCTGATGAACTGTATCTCGCTTGGACAAAGATGAATCTACAGAAGTCGATGCATAGGATCTAATAGTGACAGAGCACTGTAATTTCCTCAGTAGTTCAATTCTCTTTCTATTATCATTTGAATTCCATATAGTTGATACAGAAGCTAGCTGGGGTTTACAGAATGCAAGGGTAGATAACTCATAGTTTACAAGCAAAAAACTGGGTTTTGTAATACCAATATGGCTTATAATCTTCATGTTCTACAGATCTGGCACATTCAATAACTCTGCACCACAAGCAATTGCATATTCTAAGATTCAAACAAGATAAATTCCATAAACAGCTGAATCAGGGAAAGACCACGAATTAAGTAACAAAATCAAAAGTAGCAATGCAGAAATCCTATACTAATGCTGCATATTTGTACCTTATAAGCTAACAGCCTAATAGGCAAAATTAATTATAAAGAATCGTGGTGCCTATTTCATCATATGTTAATAACAAATTAATATTTACCTATACTTAAAACTGGCAATATGCAATTGGAACTAGATACCTTGAATTTGACAATAAATTAAACTAGGTCGAATGAACTTAAATGGTGAGAATCTTCAATCACTTCACCGTGGATATTTGACTAGTACTAACATACATAAAAATTGATATTTGACATGGACCCAGTGTAAAATTAGCTTGTGTCAAAGAAGGGGTATTTTCAAATTGACAGTAAAGACCCAGCTTACGTTAGTTCTTCTCATATTTCTAATATAAAGAGAGGGTATTTTCAAATTGACGTGAATTAGTTGTAGGGTTGTTTTACTAGAGAGAATGCTTACGCAACTCCAGGGAGGAGATTGAGACGAGATTGGTTTCGCTGCTCTTTCTTGGTTGCCGTTATCGCTTTCCTTTTTCCTCCTTCTAGTCTGAGTTTCTGTTTGTGAGCGAGCGGATAGCAATGAACGAAGCTAATATATTAGCTGTAGTTGGAAGCCTGGAACTACTTTGTTTTAGTTTCGTTTGTGGTAATTTTTCTTTCTCGTAGTAATTTTGATTATTGGCTAGCCTATCCAAAAAAAATAAAAAAACAAAAAACAGTATGACAACTATCAATTATCATATTTGTATCATTGTATGTGTTGTTTTTAATATTTAAATATATTTATATTAATTTACATTTATATTTATATTTTCATAAATCGAATAAAAAAAAATTAAATATATTTCTAATTTTGAGACATAAAAAATATTCTTTACATATTAAAAGTAATAAATATAGATATATTAGGAAAATAATATATTATACTCAATTTATTTTCTTTTAAATGCATGCTATGCAACGAGGATATTTCTTTTAGCATACATATCACCCATGCACTCACCGGTCAAATTATCATATGTTACAATCCATTTCAAGATGGCAATTAACCAATTTATAGAATTAAATTCACAACATAAACCTTCTGCTAGTTACTGTATTATCAAAGTAAAAATGATCTTGTAATACATTTTACTTTCCTCTTTAACAACAATATTTTGCCCTTCTACGGTCCCACTTTACTTTCCTCACTTCTAAAAAAAAAAAGAACAAGAAGAAGAAAAAGAAGAGTTCTACCGACAGTATTTTCATATTTTGCCTCTATTACAGAAATTGTAATAAATAAAAATTGAAAAAAGTAAATCCAAATAAAATCTAAAATTGATTGAAAATACCAAATCACCCCTTCTTTTTGGTTGCTGATCTTCGCCGCTCAGCCTCACTCTCTGCAACCGAAACACAAAACTCTGCTCCGAGCATCTCATGTATATCAAGATTTACCAAGCTGCTCAACTTAACGGTACCCATGATCACATCTACAGTGATGTTAAACCCTAAAATGGACAAAACCCTAACCGCATTTGCAGTTCTGCATATGTTTTGCCTGATCTCGAGTGGCATGTAAGTTCCTTCTTGCTCTTTAAAACTTGGAGTGTTTTCTAAATTTGTGTTTGGCTGCTCAGACTTGGGAACCTGATCCTCAACCATATCATCCTTGAGTTCAACATGCTCGCCAACCCAAATAATTCCATTACACCCAACTATTAAGTCAATTCCGTATTGCTCCAGGTAATGGAAATGCTGTTTTTGCCTCTTCACTAAGTAAGGAGGAACAGTGAGTAGTTGACCACTCTCAAGCTGTAACAAAAATTATTAACTTAGATGAGAATAATTGTTACATGGTCAATAACTAACAAAAAATGGAAACAAAGACTATGGCTCCTCTTCCAAAACAAGAAAGATATTGATGGCTGATTCTTCTAATCCACCATTTCAGATAATTACTTAGCTTATATAACTCACTTGGCCTACTCTATATTGTCAAAAATGACAAAAAATAAAAAAATAAAAATATGACCGACTAAAGAAATACTACCAAAAGTAGAGCAAACCTTTCCATACTTCTGGCTTCTTGCTTGGAGGTGTAGACTGCCATCATGTTGGAAACCACGAACTTCAGCCTAATGAAATAAAAAATAGATGTGAATTAATTAATTTACTTTGGCTGGGATTCTGCACAGTTCATCTAAATTGCATGTTCTCCATTACTTAATACTCGTTGGGGTCAATATATAGCCTGATAAAATTCTGACAATCATTTAATAAATGGAAAGAGTTACAGAACTTACGCAAATGACATCATTTTCTTCAAATATGCTGCGCATGTTGAGCTCATCGACCGCAGTTCGTCGCCTCTAGCAATTGAAAGAATGATGACAAAATGAAACCAGGGATGGAATGGATTAAACATCACACCTTTTCAATTAATATAGTCATAAAATGCTTCATGATCAGCAAGTTTAAAACACTAGCAAGTACTTAATATTAGAAGCAACATTTGGTACTTTAATGCACTCTATCGTTAGAAGTTAACTTTTGCCTATGGTGAAGCTTCTTTGCTATTTGTTTATCATACTATTGCAAACGCCCTTCACATGAGCGTATAAGGGGGGATTTTCATACATTGACATACACCTGGGCAGTAAGCTATTCACTGTACGTTTCAAATAAAGATACTAATGTTACCAAAGAGCCCAAATTTTCTTCTTTTATTACAACCAAGAAGTGCCCTCATTTCTAGTATATCAAATGTAAGATGAATGTGTTGAGTTTCAGATAAAAAATCGATGCGGAATTTAAAAATAATTTATCCGATTCTCAGGAATCATGCATTTATTGAAACCGAAATACAAGTTCAATTATACCTGAATGAACTTCGATGGAGATGAGAAGAACAGTTGCATCTGGATCAGCGTGTCAATCGTCACGCCTCTACTGGTATCCACACACACGAACTGAGCCTGAGGCTTGTGCGTGCTAGCGCAGTTCTTCGGTTTCCTTCTCTCTAAATCTCTCAACCTCGCGGTGATTAGGGTTGTTCAAAAAGGCGTATATATCTCCTTTTATAATCCACCCCTTTTAATCAGAGATACAAGAGAACAAGGAAACCCTAGTTGTCTGGCCCAATACATTATAAGCCCAGTTCGC
>JAUMHB010072160.1:10600-32863 GCA_032359685.1 Pittosporum tobira | reverse complement strand
TTATTTATCAAATAAATAAATAATTTATTAATATATATACATAATATCAACTGTTTTAAGTTAAAATAAATTAAATATTAAAAAATTTACATAAAATATTATAATAATAATAATTTTTTATAATATATCAATAATTAATTGTGTCTAATTTAGATAACGCGAAACATTTGAACTAATTTGACCAAAAGAAATGAGCAAAAGTCTTAACGAATTTTTGTTTTTCCAAATTTCAAGGTCAAAATGGGTCTGAATATACTGTATAAAGGAAAAATATCTGTGTCACATATCCACTTGTCGAAAATATTCACATGGACCCACATACTATAAAGAGACATTCAAGGTGGGCAGCAAATAAATAAATTAAGCTATATGTTGTTTATCTATTATATAAAGTGAAAAGAATTAAATAAATTTTTATTATTTTAAATTATAAAATTATTTTTTTAATTTAAATTTAAATTAATTTTAAATAATTATTTTTTATTTTTTAATAAATTATTATTTATTTAAATTCTTAATTTAGACACGCAAATGCATGTACTTTATGATTATATTAATAATAAATGTAATATATAGACAAACAAATGCTCCTAAAATAACCGGCCAATCCCGCATAAAGAGGTTAATTAATACTGCTTTTGTCTCTCATAAAAAAAAATTAATTTAAATTTTTTTGTAAAATTAATTATTTTTTAATTAAAATTATTATTAATTTATATATTAATAGACGATAAAATTATAATTATTAGAAATTAAATCAAATATAATTTTAGATTTAATTTTTATTTGTTTAAATATCTAAATATATAAAATTAATTATTAATTTAAAATTTAATCAATTTAATCCAAAAAATTTAAATTAAATTATTTTTTATGAAACAAGAAAATAGTTAATATTTAATCAAATTCAACTTGAAAATTTAATTAAAAAATTCTCTTAAAACAAGAAAATCGCCTTCATTCGCTGGCCGGTGGTGCCAGCCCTTTCCCTTCATCGCTGGTGGCCTCCGTTCTGTCTTTCATATCTTAAATTCTTCACCATTCTCATTACCTTTATTATTCCTAACTTTACGCCTCTTTTGCTTTCTCTGTCAAGGAAGAGAAGAAGAACAAGAAACCGACAATGACGACGAATATCGGGATGATGGACAGTGCTTACTTCGTCGGGAGGAATGAGATTCTCTCCTGGATCAATGATAGGCTTCACCTTAATCTCTCTCGCATTGAGGAGGTAATAGCCATTTCCCCCCTCCGTTATTATCACCACTCAGATATACATACATTAACCTAGGTATTCAATCCAATTCGTTAGATTGATGATTGTTGGTTTTGGACGAAAACAATTGCCTCTTTGTGTTGTTTTGTTCTTGTATCCTGGTGATATCTAAAGATGCTTCTTTTGCCATTTCATTTCACGTTGATCTCTAAAAGAATGAATTTTAGTTTAGTTATGGTGGTTTAGTAATGTAATTTTCATGAATCATGATAAACACATTATCTAATTTTATACTAATTAAAAAAAAGGTAATCTTTTTACGTGGAACAAATAATTGGGTAATGGGAGATTACTAGGCCTAACACAGACAATTGTTTATTCCTCTGACTGAAAAGGTAATTTAATGTTGGCACTATCATTATCATAATTTATATTTTCGTGGATAAAGATGACGGAATTGATTAAGCCATAGGAAAATTCAGTATGAATGAGTATAACTTGGTCCTTCATTATTGAACATCTGCATAGATAACGTTTACTTAAGCAAAAGTGATAGCAGCTTTGGAATGGTTAATATTATAGTGTCCTTTCACGATGGTCTGCCCGATTACTTTGCTGCGCATTCCTTTGAAGACATGCAATCGCTGTTCTCTATGCACGGTTGGACCATCTTGCTCTGTGCGGGATGTCGTTTAATGTGACTCCTTAATGTAACGTTTAAGAAGCCATGTGAGATGCTTTGCATCCTATCCTAAGTAGTTCAAGCTTCCTAGGACATGACATGTGGAATATCAATTCAAATAGAATTGAGTTTGGGATCCTTATACATTAATATCTTTTCAAGTCTTATCAACAAGTTATGGAGTGATATCCAAGTGACTCTTACAATTGTGTCAAAACTCAAAACTGCTCATGCAGCTAATTTTCAATGGAAAATCTAAATGCACAACATTTTCTTTTCCACCTGGAATATTAACTTGTTAGTTTAACCTAAAACTATTGTGCTAGGCTGCATCTGGTGCTGTTCAATGCCAGATGATGGATATGACCTTCCCTGGAGTTGTTCCAATGCACAAGGTTTCTCTCTTTATGTACAAATGTGTATTTCATGTTTCAATATGGCAAGGACATCACTACTCTTGATGTTGTTTTAATACCAGGTGAACTTTGATGCGAAGACGGAGTATGATATGATCCAAAACTACAAGGTGCTGCAAGAAGTTTTTAATAAACTCAAAATTGATAAGGTAATCTGATCTTGAACTAGTCAAAAGTATCCTTGTGTGTTTGAAATCGCCTTCTTGACCTTTATTGTGGACACTAGCCCATAGACCCCAAACATGGTTAAATGGTTGTGCGGTATTCTTCTTGGGCCTATTTTAAACGCCCGTACAAGCCCAGAGCTGCATCTTTGGTTAAAAGGGGTGTGTATATTACTCCCTCCGTTCCAAAATTCAAAATATAAGAGCACTATTGACTTAAAAAAGTTGACTTTAACAAATCTAAAATTTTATGAATTTACTTGATTATAGTCAATACAATAGTGAAATTCTTGAACTATTTGAAAAATACTATTAGTTGCAAAGAACAATTTTTTCAAAACTCAAATAGATTTAGATTAATTTGAATTTAAAAATGTTCAAAATCAACATTGAATAGTCAATAATTTTCTTATGTTTTGGAATGGAGCCACGGAGGTAGTGTTTTTTAGTGGGCCTAATTTAAGTTGATTTACTATGTAAACACGGTTAAACCCACTTTTTAAACAATTAAATAACTGAGTAGAGTCAGATTAAGATAACCAAAAATCATCCAAACAACTTGGTGTAATGGTGTTTTCTATTCAGCTATATAATATCTTGGTGAGTTTTCTTTCCCTTTTCTGTGGCCTGACGTGTATTTTGAAACTTGCAAACACAGAAAAAGGAAACAAAACAGTACCAGATTGAAATATACCAAGTTCTAGTCCTTTCTAGCCTGGGTTTTTGAGGGCTTATTGAAACTAGAGAAAGAGTTAGTTTCTGTCCCTAGCTTGTTAGGCTTTAGAATTCAATCAGAGAGTTTTTTTTTATTTTTTTATTTTTTTTAATGTAGCGGTTCCTTTAGAGGGAATCCTTGAAACTATCATGTATGACTTCATATAACGGAGTTATTATGATACTGTATAGTTGATGTTAATATGTTATTTATGTGCTAAGATTACAATATTACATTGTTGGTTGCAATGTCATCGAGGAGAAGCTTGCTAATGTTGTTGAAAGTTAACAGCACATACATCCCAATGAGCACTGTTGCTCCTGTATTTTTCAAATGAATAGAAGAAAATTTCTTAGCAAGGGAGAGCATTGAGCATTAGGGTGAAAATGCAATATCATCATACACATCTAATTATTTGATTCTTGTGACAGCATCTTGAAGTTAACAGACTTGTCAAAGGTCGACCACTGGATAACTTGGAGTTTCTGCAATGGCTGAAACGCTATTGTGACTCTGTAAATGGCGGGATGATGAATGAGTATGAACTTCCGTTATAATGCTATGGATACTGATTTTTGATGAAAACCATTTTTCTAACTATTTTCTTTAATTACTGATGCCTGTTTCAGAAATTACAATCCTGTTGAGCGCAGAAGTAAGGCGGGTAAGGAAAGAAGTTTGAAGGGTGTTAATAAGATCTCAAAGTCACTGCAGGCAAACAACTCTCATAACTCTGGCTCAGGGGATGGAGTGGGTGTTAATAAGATATCCGGTTAGCTTATATCACAGTTTTTGCGGGCACTTCCTTCAAGTTTATTCAGTTTTTAGCGTAATGTTTTGGTCTGTACTGCTAGGGGCGAAGGAAGGGAGAACAAATTCACCAGCAAATGGAGCGGAGGTTCGGACTTTGACAAAGGAGGTAATTTCAGTTGACTCTTATTGAATTCTTTCTCCTGGGCCTTCGGATTTACGAATGTGATTGTTTGGGTTGTTCTCCTGAAAGATCTTTTCTGCACTTCTTTTTCTATTTTCATTTCATAAATTTTTATTTTATTTTTTGGCCATGTGGTGATGACTTTTGTCATTTAATTATTCAGATTACAGAACTGAAGCTCTCTGTGGACCTTTTGGAAAAAGAAAGAGATTTCTATTTTGCAAAATTAAGGGATATTGAAATACTTTGTCAGACTCCTGAAGTAGAGAATCTTCCGGTAATATCGAGTCCCGAATAGAGATTCTTCCGGTAATGCTTTGGTAATATTAAATCAATATTAGATTTATATTGAGTCAATCTTGTTGACATTGTTGCAGATGTCAGTGGCAATTAAGAAGATACTGTACGCAGAAGATGAAAAGAAGTCGGCTCTTGCAGAAGCTCAAGAAGTTGTGGACCAGTCTGTTGACGTTGAAGGTGAAAGTGATGGAGATAATGTTGCTGAGTAGTGAGTACTAACATAAATAGACATGGTTCTTACCTGAAAGTGTAATAGCCTAATAGGGCATTCTGACTTAACAATTTGCTTCTGCAACTAAGCT
The DNA here is from genome assembly GCA_032359685.1 of Pittosporum tobira. Classification (NCBI taxonomy): domain Eukaryota; kingdom Viridiplantae; phylum Streptophyta; class Magnoliopsida; order Apiales; family Pittosporaceae; genus Pittosporum; species Pittosporum tobira. Next base: position 28,134 of record JAUMHB010072160.1, on the reverse strand, counting down.
ATCTTTCACTCCTTCCAGAATTTGAATATGCTTTGTTGAAGTTGTGTACTATTTATCATGTATCTGCTTTGGTGAAGTTGTGTTCTATTATCATGTATTTAATGGATACATCTTCAAATTTCATTTCTGATGGATTGTGTATGTTGTTGTCCATGTTATCAACCCAAATGTAACTCCCTTTCTTGTTCATCTCTATAGTGTACTTATTTTGATTTATCTTGTGCAATCTGTATGCCAGTGAAATAGTTCTTATTAATTAGCCAAAAGAAAACATCAGTTCGCCTACAAAAAGTTTTTTTTTTTTTTTTTTTTAAATAGTCTTTGTTTGAGTGAAATTGAGGTGTTTATTGATATACAGTCAATTTAGGTAAATCATTTTTTTTGGTTATGATTCAGGATATTTTGACTAAATCAACTTTTAAAACAAATTTCAACAATAAAGTGTTATACCTAATTTGAATGCCTCCCTGCTGCCGTCCCTATGCTGCTTCCATCAGATAAGCTCTGCTGAAGTTTTACTAGTATATCAGCAAGGACGAGGGGCCATTTTCAACCGGAAACATCTATTATGGTCGAACCGTCAGTTTCAATTTCTTCAAGTCCCGATTATCCCTCAACCCAATACCTCTTTTTCCCTTCTGCGAGCTCTTTATCGTTGAAAATCAATTAATTCTTTTCTTTTTCTTTTTTTTTAAATAACGGTAGACATGCAACTATTATTTGGGGTGAGTTCTTTTAGAATCTCTCAATTTATAAATGGTAATAAAATCCTATGTGAAAGATGAAAATTAATAATTTACTTTTCTTGGTCATCCCCGTCTCACATAATGAGTACTCCATTTATTTCACTAAGTCTAGTTGTCTAACTCTTATGAGTCATATAGGTTAAATCTTGAGTTATTTTAAGTTGAGCGTGAAATACATTAACTTTTAGTAAATACTAAGACTCTTAGGAGTCAAAGTATAACTCAACATAAAACAAAGTCAAAACACATAAAAAAAAAATAAAAAAAAAAAAAGATTAAAATCTTCAAAGCATCTAAATCGTTTTCCCAAATTGCTAAAAATGAAGAAAATTCAATAATAAGATTGTGGATTGATCTTTAAAATTTATTAGTTTTGAATACTAAGAAACTTCTAACAGTATAAATATTTTTTCTCTATTACTTGTTTCTCTTGTACAATTCATGCTTTATTTATGTTTTAGTTGGCCAATTTTTTTAACATATTTTATCATGTAATGATATAACTTTAATTTCATTTACCAATTTTTCATTTATTTTATAACTCTTATAAGTCACAAGTTAAATCGTGTCACATGTCAATTTACAAAAATTAAGAAATGTTAACAACTATGTTACTAAAGGGAGTATGGAAGATAAAGGATAAATATATAAAATTGATATAATGTATATTTTCACGAGTATAAGACGACTACTTTAAGGATTTTATGTATATTTTCACCTCTATTTATGTTCACTAAAATTTAGAGAAGATAACGTATGGATATCTGAACTCCGAGGTAAACCTGTTTGCTGTCAGATATAGGCATGCCCAAGAGGAAATAGTTGGGGATGCATACACCAGGGTTCATCCTGTACAGCCTACCATAATATTTCCTAGGACAAGTTGCGATAATTCGAACAAAAATTGGGACTACAAAGCTGGGGAAGGAGATGCCTAGCTGGTCAATTTGTTCCAAGTAGAGGTCAGACTCAAAGTACCGGAGGTGGAGTTTTTGGCAAATGAACCTGATATTCTGCAGAACGAAGATCCCTGAGATATTTTTACAGCCATGTCCCTCAGCTGCCCAAATTCAATCACAACTTAGTCAACACAATGCATGTTTGAAGGAACAATTGCATATACGGGAAAGTTAACCTTATATTAATATACTCCCTCTATTCTAAAATTAGATATACCTTAAAAAACGATGGTTTTTAAAAATAGACATTGGATGATAATTTTTACATAAAAAAAGACTGTTTTAAAAGAATTTTTTTTTTAGAGATGCTGTGAAATTTTATCTATATTATCATCGTGTTTTATCATACTAAAATAAAAACTTACCTCTAATTTTGGAATGTACCGAGAAGGCTAATTTTGGAACGGAGATAGTAACGACAAACTACTACAACAGAATTAATGATTCTTGGAGAAAAACTTCTGGACCATGTTGAAATTAGAGAAGACATAAAGCTCACATAGAGATGTAATTACTGACTGAAGAAAAAAGTAGTTCTCACCTGAGTCGTTAGAGATTTAATAACTTCCTTTGCTGCCTTGTTTTTCACTCTCTCTTCCCTGATAAAATCAGTTGCCTCTTTCAGCTGTTTTGATGTTCTTCCAAGTTCCGCTTCCAGGACTTGAGATCTGCGAGCCAGAACCCCTACCTATGTACAACAGCTCCTGGGTTACATATTATTAACCTACTACATTGTTGCTACACACACACACACACTCTCCCTCAGGTGACACAGTATGCAAGGTGTACATTCATGTGTGTAAAAGCACCAATTTAGCTTACTTTTGTTACCATAACGAACTTACCTGCTCCTTTAAAATTGATATTTCTTTGCTGCAGTTGTTATGTGTTCTCTCTGAATCATCAAGAACGACCTCAGAATTGGCAAGTGCAGCTAAATTTGATGGAAGTGACATGGAATTAGTAGGACTTGACTCAATAGAGATTGGAAAGGAAGTAAGAGAATTTCGTGTTGAACCAGGAAGAGGGGAGAGATTCTGTGAGCCGTCATACATAGAAGTTGAGGAATTTGATGTACAAGAGCTTTCCCTCCGGAAACTTCCATTCTGAATGGGAGAGACTTGACCATTGTTCAAGTCTTGTTTCCTGCTCTTGATGGAATGTCGGCTGCTTAACCGTTTGAATGAATCAAAAGATGAGAGCCTGGAAAGTAGGCCTTGTGTTTTAACATCCGAAGTAGTCTCCAGATCCTTCATCTCTCCAGAACTGATACTTGTAATCCCACTCGAGACTTTGGGAGGTCGTAAATTGGATCTGCTTTCAACCACATCCTTGTTTAGTTTGACAAAACAAACTTCACACACACGGTAATGTTTGTTCACGTTTGGAGCCAAAGAAGCTTTTAGGGATTTTTTACTGCTACAATCTTTGCAAAAAACTAGACCACAATTGTAGCAGTTGTGACGCTTCCTTCGGAAATTAAATGGGGTTTTGCAACCAGAACACATGTAATGATCGGAAGTCCCCACCTGTTTATGAAGACAAATTACAGCCGTGAAATTAGATCCACATGCCACGCTCTTAACTTGTTTGCCTCTCAGAGCTTCAATAAATGTAGGGGTATTTCTGTCATCAATGTCTCCGTGGCCTAATTGACCATTGGTACCCTTTCCCCAAGTGTAAACCTCAGACTTTGAGCTTAAAACTGCAACATGATGGGAGCCACATGCTATCTCTTCAATGAATTTGTTACTGATTTCGCCTTCAATACAAACGGGAAGCTTACTGGGACTCCCAGGACTCCCTAGTTGCCCATAATCAGCACTCCCCATTGTATACACTTGTCCTAAGGTAGTAAGAGCAACAGTAATACTATTTCCACATACTACTTGGCAGAAGTTTTCATCATTCAACATTTCTACACAAGATGGAACGAGTCTCGATTCTTCATTACCATGCCCAAGCTGGCCCTTACTCCCATCCCCCCAGGTGAACAGATATCCAGTTGAAGATTCAGACGTAATCTCTACGATAGCTGCAGTGTGCCAAACACCACAGGATACCCTCATTGTCCGTAGCCCTTTCAGAGTTTCAACTTCCCTGGGAACACTTGTGCTACACAGATCTCCATGGCCTAGGGCACCAAAGGTTCCATCTCCAAATGTAAACAACAGACCTCCTGATGTAACAGCAGCTGAATGCCAAGGCCCACAAGAGATGAAAGTTACATGCATGTACTCCATCTGACCCCTCACCCTTTTAGGGACCCAGTGACTAAATTCATTTCCATGCCCAAGAAGACCGAAATTGTGGATACCATCACCCCACGTATACAGATCGCCAGATAAAGTTATCGCACATGTATGATTTTCTCCACATGCTACTGACTCGATGTTTAATCCACTTAGAGCACAAATAGACTTGGGATTGGAAACATCTGCTTCTACTCCATGCCCTAGCCTGCCACCTGTACCCTCCCCCCAACTAAAAATCTCACCCTGTTTGGTAACCAATACAGCATGCTTACTGCCGCAAGAAATCTTCTGAGTATCAAGCACCAATATTGATCTTAGAACCTTTGGAAAAAGTGCATCCATTTTGGAAGCCGGCGATTTTCTGATTCTATGCACACCACCACCCAGTAGCCCGTCGCCAATTCCTTGGCCCCAGATGATAACATCACCAAGAGTACCATGATCTTCAAGAGGAGATCCCAGGCTAGATGAACTTAAGGTACTGGATAAACTACATTGAAAAGTATCTGCAGGGGTCTGATAATTTATCTCATCTACTAATCTCCCTGATAATTCTAAGCTGAGCGATTTGGGAACAGCATCTCTCTGAGGTGAAAATTGGGCAGAAGAATCATATAACGAAAATTCAGAGAAGGCTCTTCCTAATCTTCTCTGCGGGGGGTTCTCAGAAAGGCCCTGATGAACTGCTTTAGTGTTTTTTGGTTCCTGTGCTCAGCAAGTAAAGAAATTTGAATGTAGAAGTATAAGCAAATGAACCATAGTTTCTAGAACAGTACTATAGGAGAAACCTCACTTACTATATCACTGATGCTAGATGAAAGAAATGACTGAGAGAATCTCTGTGTAAGAGCACTTGAACCATCAGATGATACACTATCACTACTTTTTTTACATCTACGCGTTTGGCCGTTACCCCGTGCAAGTAACGCCTTGAGGGCCACAAACCAGATTTCAGTCTCATCCTTGTGTTTGCATATCTGTCCAAAGTGTGTACGCATCAGTGGAATAAATGCACTTGAAGTCAAGATTTGACTTCTCCCAAACTATTTAGACATTGTGAAAATTGTAGGTCACAGGAAAATGGTCACTGATAATTAAAAAGTGAATCATGAACGTACACATACATATTCTAGCAAGAATAAAGTGAAGTCAAGATTTGAGCTTCTTCTAAGCTAATTAGACATTTTTAAAAATATAGTTCACAGGGAAATGGTCATTGATATTTAAAGAGAAATCCTTTGTAAAATGGTGATAAAATTCTCTATCAAAAGATATCCCTCCATCTACTTAAAATGTCTACGGCATCTTCAAAAGGTGACTCTATGAAGTAGTGGAGAACTAAAAATATAAAAAACATATAAACAAGACATATTTTCTTTCAGTTGAACTCTCGAAAGACCCACGTCCTTGTGGCTAGAAAGCATCCCCATGGCTCCTGTTGTCTGTGGACCTTCAAACTGCAGAAGCACCTTAACTGACTGAGGCAGCCTAAGAATGCTGTATTATACTCTACTTTCACAGTTCCTAGCTGGAACATGTGAATGTCAGCAACCACTTTTATCATCTGATAGCGTGATATTACATGCATATAAAATAAATTTAAGTTCTGATAAGCACAAAAGAGGGAGAAGGATAAATACAATGTCCTCTTCTCTATGTATACTTTGTGAATACCAAAACTTTTAACTCAATCCAAATGGTATGTAAACAACACTTTAACTCAGTCCAACTCATGAGCTAACATTTTATAAGATGTGACTGTAATTCTTAAATAAAGTTGAAAGCTAGTTAAAAAGTAACACTCTTTACCCTATATGCGGGAGAGGGATAGACTCGAGTTGCAGGGTAAGGGAGAGGCTTTACCACTGGGCTATCACCTTCGTCGGATTCAATGGATATTAGTTTCAGATTGTGAAAATTTGATCCCTTAACATGTTATCATAGATCAAATAAAACCAAGCTCCTACAATTTAACATAGACAACGTTTGGACCAGAATTAGCATATCATTTATGTATATATTCCACTTACCTCTACCCAAAATGCCTAGTCCCAACAATGTTTGTAATATTAACCAATCACCCCTTAAATTTCATTCTTCCGTGTCTGTCATCTTTCTCTGGTTCTATGCTCAGCAATCTATCTAGACTCTCCTCTTTGTCATTTGTCTGTGTCTCTGAACAGTAATATAATATTGAACTTAGATTTATTTATTTGCTTTTTAAATTTTTTTTTGGTAACACGACTTGGAATTTAGATAATAACATTAACCGTTATAACTGGTGCATTTATCATACAAATAACTTCTCGTAGTTATCTAGCTAAATGCACTAAATGAAAGAAAAATAAAGTGCAGCAAGATAAGAGTAAATAATTTCCCCACCAAGTCCAAGGATCTTTTGCAACATATAAGCGAAAATGATTGATATTCCTTCTCTGGTCGAGGATAACGATGAAATACTGCCTGTAAAACCAGAAAGAATTAACTTTAAAATAAAAACCACAAGCAATTTCAAAGATGCTTGTTCTCTTGCAGCACAACGAACTAAAACTGAGTTTTTCTAGTGTAACAATTTAGCAGCCACTTTGTGTCTTAAGAGTAATTTGGATTATCTCAGGCATGGAAACCTTTAGGTAATGTCTGCGGTAACCAGATTTAATTAATATAAGCAGATAACAGGATTGAAGAGGAAAAAAACAAAAAAAATAGCCAACATGTATGTTTTAGTACATGAAATAGCAGAAACTTACAGTTCGCTGTCCAGGTATTATCTTCGTAACATGTTTTAATTGAACCTGTTTCTCACGTTTGCCAGAGTACCATATTAGTGATGCTTCATCCTGAAATGTAAATCCATAAACTTCGCTAAACCAGATCACAACATGAAACAATCTATGCTTGCATGGTAACATCATACATGACTATTAACAACAAAATTTGCCCCAGTAACAACGGGTCATTAAATTAATTATGTAATTTATACTATCCTATCAAGACAGCAACATTTTACTTTGGTAGCCACAAAAGTTTAGTATGTGAGGGATTTTAGTCTGACCCGACCATAATCTTTTGTATTACCACGTGTAAAATAGTTTTTCATTTTAATTAAACCGATTCAATTCCTTAAGAAAGCTTTCTCCCCTTGTTAAGTTGTTGAAGCATTCAACTCAAAGTATGAGTGGAGAAGCACACAAGGTTTACATACTCAGTCTCGGGGAATTTTTCCCTATTTTTTTTATTTTTATTTTTTTATTTTGGGTAATAGAGTCTCAAGGATTTACTTGTCCAATACTGGACATTTGTATTCCCGGCCCATACTTATCAGGTGACAATTTACATGAGATAACTTAGCAGGTGACAATTTACATGAGATATTTGACATCAACAAGTAGCAATTAACTATTCAAATGAGAATATAATATGTTCCTTTAAATTTAATATGTGAAACTCACATTAGATAACCGGAAGAGGCAGACTTTTGGCTTGCCTTGGCGGCCATACTTAAGCAGATGTGATCCTCTTTTCAAGGCTATAATGGCCTAAAGTAAGATATACAACAAAATCATAAGAAGAATTAAAGATAACTCACAAGGACTTGCTAAAAGAAAACACAAAAACCAATGATACATGTCTAAATTGACAGAAACAAGAGAAAGAAAAAGGAGCAACTAAAACAGAAGCTAATTTAATAAAAGACTCGTTATATCATTGACAGCTCTATTTGTCTTTAAACTCAATAGTAATCTTGTAAGCACCAGAAAAATATAGAGAATTGAACATAAGTTGCAAGCAGCATATAAATACAAGTACAAACAGGTATGATAATCAGTTCAACATGTCGGTCCAAGGTCTTTGAGGTTAGCAGGCTGCTAGGAGTCTATATTTAGTAGACTAGCAAAATTCTTTTTCTTTTTCCCTTTTTTTTGGTGCTAAGCAAAGTTTAGTATAAAACATTATGTTTCGAAGCAGGGGCTGAGGCGAGGGATGTCAGGGGGGGATTAGACTCCCTGATATTTTGGAATGTGTAGCTCCATAGAGCTCAGAGCTTTTGTTTATTTCATTCGTAAAAGATAAAAATCTATCGAATTGGCCATGGTTGCAACAATAGAGATATTAAAACGATTTCCAAAAAGAAAGAGATATAATGTCGCACTTCTTTTTTAACTTTTTGGTATATACATTTTTTTTTCTTTATGTAGGGAAATCCCTACTTAAAGCACAAGTAGCTAAATTTTCGGATTCTGGCTGTCAATGAATATCTAAGTTGCATTGAAAACATTTTCAAAAAATAATTATATCATCTGATGAGATGTTATTACCTGCTCAACATCCCTTTCACCCAGGCTATTACTTTGAAAAGTAGTCATTCACACTGCAATATCTAGTAAGGTCCTCTTGCAAAGCATATAGCTCATCTCTACAACAGAAAAACGAATATAAAATTACAAGTAAGAAAACTTGACCGTGTCCTCAGCATAATACTGATTTCACCTATACATACTACATCACAGGAAATACCTCAACTATGTGTATGTGTAACAAGTACTTGAAGCAAATGGATAAGCCATCATCAAAGTTCACTTCGTTAGCATAAACAGTTTAAAGCATTTTCCTGTCCTTTACCTCCTGCAAGCCGATTATATGACCAATCGAAGTTCAAGCAACTTCATGTTGAAGTCAAGAACCATCCTAAAAATCATTCACAGAACACCTCAACGAACTAAATCCTCAAACTCACAAATATTTTTCTAAAGATTTGGCATCTACTTAAAAAATGTGTCGATGTAGCCATAAATCATTGAATACATTCAGGGAATTAATCACATTACCTTAATAGACTGAGCATATGCCAAATCTTGCTAAATTATTACTACCTCCATTCCAAATTAGAGATGGTTCCACTCAAAAAAATAAAAAAATTAAAGATAGTTATTCCTTTTTGGTATGTTCCAAAATTAGGGATAGGTTTCTATTAGAGTTACCATAAACCACTATGATATTCTTAATCTATCATTTCATTGTAGATAAAAATTTAAACCATCTCTAGATAAAATTGTGCTAAACACACTTTCCATTGACATAAAAATTGTAATCAAACATCTAATTTTTTTTACATATCAGTTTTTTAAGAAATCTCTTAAAGTTTTGAAAGGACGTGGTACATTCTTACTAGATTAAACAACGGCGCAGTAAAGTAATTGCTTCCACTAACTAAGTACATAATTAACAACAAATACCTACTGAACAACGAAGGTCATGGACATATAATCACATCCTTGAGGAATTTATACAATACGACTGGATTAACAATCAAACAGCTAGGAAATAGCTTCAAACCATCAAAATGCTAACATTGAAGATTGATCAAATTCACAGATACAAACGCGTAAGCACCGTCCGTATCATCAAGCATAAAAGTGAAAAAACCTGATCATACGTACGTGTGTGTGTGTGTGTGTGTGTGTGTGTATATATATATACCTGTGAATCATTAAGCATTAATAAATCGATCGGTTGTTAGCTAGTTTCCGAAGAATCCAAAATCCAATGAGCTCCAAATTAAAATTGAAAAATAAAACAGCGTAGTAACGAGCTTTACAGCTTGGATTTCACACTTATTAAGGGCCGATTCTTCCTCGAAATGTGACGAGGCTTTGGGTTGTTAAAGAGGGTTTCGAAAACGAAATTAATTAGAGATTGCTGTGTTTCTAAGTTTAGCGCGGCTCTCTCTCTCTCTCTCTACATATACATACAGGATTTGATATAAGCTGGCGCCTAATCTCTCTCTTCACCCTCCAATAAACTTACATTATCTACCTGATGCCACGTCACCAACTGAATATGTCTGATAGGATGGTGTTCTTGTCATTTTAGGGGCACAAAAGTACGATTCAGATCTCTACAGGCTTTGCCTGCCTCAAGTGATTTCCTGCCTCAAGTCGTCAAGTGATTTCCCGCCAGTCTTCTAATCAGATCAATTAGACACGTGGCCTCATTAATTTCTCTCTTGACATTTTATTTTTTTTTTTCTTTTTTCTTTTCCTGTTTCGGCGGGCTTTCTGTTTGGTTTTGGAATTTTACTTACTAAATAATCCTTCAAGCTAGTGACTTCATAATTTCTGAATGTATGCAAGTATCTGTCATTATTTTAAAGTATGTTGGATAATACCCAACCGAAAGTGGTGTTATAACTAGAATTCTTTTGTCGAAAATGATTTATCAAAAGCTACTATCCGATCATTATTGCATAAAAGTAGATTATTTATAATTACTCAAATAAAATTTTTATTTTTATTTCCTATTATCAGTTTTAACTTGTAACTTAAAAAAATAAATGAATTTAAAATTTATATAATAGGAGAATATAACACTTGACTCTTTTTTTGTTATCCGCGATATGTTGCTTATTGTTTTCTTTGTTTGTTTTTTTTTTTTTTTTATTTAATAGTTTGAATATAACCAACATGATATTGCAGCATATGTTTGGTTAAACCTACGAAAGTCTAACAATTAATTTTCGTAATAACGGATAGGGCATTTGATCTAGTGGTATGATTCTCGCTTAGGGTGCGAGAGGTCCCGAGTTCAATTCTCGGAACGCCCCCTTCTATTTTACAACATTTTTGAAATTTTGGGAGCAACGAGGAATTTGAAGGGTAAAAGCTCTATGCAGAAGACAGCAAAAGGGGAAACTAAAACACATCTAAATATTTAACTGATACTTCAATTTCTAAAAGCTCTATGCAGAAGACAGCAAGCACCAACTTACAGGCTATATATATATATATATATATATATATATATATATATCACTAAGCATTTCAACAATTTTTCCAAATTTCAGGATTATAACTGACAACAGCTAGCATAGCTAAGTATTAGTTACAACATGGCAAATGGCAGCAATAAAAGGTCTGATAAAATCTCAGTATCTGTAGTCTTCACTGAAGACGCGACTGCTACTCGTGGACCTCGATTCCCTAACACCACCCTGCAGAGTACAAAAATATACATGAATATGATCCTACGAAGGAAGAATAATTTCTATGCAATGCATATATCACAACATTAAGCCCAACTGGTCGTTACCAAAAAAGAACAAAGAAAAAAAACACACTCAATAGGTAGCCAGAAACTTGGGCATATAAATGAAACATTTTGATGATCAACAACCAGAGTCTTTGGTAAGCAAGCATACCCTGTGAATAAGCTGTTGAAATGCCTCTGGTCCATTTTCTTCAATGTATTTCTCTGCAGCAGTTAGAATATCATCTGGCTTATTGAATACGTCATTCTTCCTTGGGACATACCAAATGTTAACATGCCGTCGGTTCAGAAAGAAAGGCCTAACATAGTGTTCGTAAACATATGCAGCGCCATTGAAGTAAGGTATGACCAACCAGCACGTTACAATCAGCTTCGTATATGACCAGAAAGGGATCCTGTCAAGGTTATTAATACCAATATTACAGCTCAAAATTTAGGCAGAAAATGATCCTGATGTGGTGGGTGGGGGGGGAAGGGATTCCAGTGCATAATTTCAAGAAGATGACCAGTGTGTTGCTAAGATTTTTTATCTCAAAATCAATTTCTGAGTAATAGACAACTGACTTTAGCACTTGTTAGAAAAGAGACAAGCAGAAAAGAAAAGGAAAATGAATAAATCATCCCTCAAACATGGAAATACTTTAAATAGAGTTGCAAAATAGAGTAATTCAATGTATTCAAAAGCTTGGTATTTGGCCAACTGGTTCCAATTTTACTCAAACAAACAAGTGGATACCTTGTTTCAGATTTCCAGGGCTAAAAGGCCATTTTCCCGTGATCCTCACTACAATCCCAGGCTTACATCCATCATCTAAAACTAGACAATCCGCAGGACGAAACTCACCCCGCACATCATGACTATCACATAAGTTCTTTCACGATGAGCAACAGTAAGGCTCAATGTCTAATCCTCATTAGAGTTAATTGCATTACCAGTTGACACTTTGCTATTTGTTTTTGTTTTTTTCTAAAAGAAACTGTTTTTTGCAGGCTAATGTTACACCAACTAGTTTGGGATAAAAGGCGTAGTAAGTTGAGTCCTGTTGCAATCTAATACTCCATCACATCTAAGATTGCATCAATTCTTAAGACTTGTTATACCTTTCTTCTCTAAACCACAGTACTTGTGTAATTCAAGTTTTAGAGGTACCAGACTCCTGAACATTTTTTTAACTGATGAGGGATGAATTAAGACAAATATCATCGTAATCCAAACCTTTTCCATCAAATGATTGAATCTCGTAACACTTCCGTAACTTAGAATATTGTTGCAATATAGCCAATGTAAATAGAACCAGTCTGTTTAGTTCTATCATCCAGCCTGTCTAGTCTCACCCTATATCATCCAAAAGTACTCTAACATTGTATTATCATGAGGGGAGTGATTGTTAATTTTTAAAATTGCTTATGACAGACAAAGGAAGACTCATTGAACTCCAAAAGGAAGAAAGATAATTAGTTTAAACCATGAAAGGCAGACAGATATATGCGACAGCCCACGGTTCCTATGTCAATTAAACCAACAAGTCACTCAATGCGGTATGTCACTCTCTTAAAGTAATGGAAACAAAAGAAATTGATGTTTCAGAAATTTTACCATTCAATGAGTTTGGCAAAGGTAAGCTCGAACAGGGTAATCATGGAATATAGAATCCAATAGGTAAGCCATTGCTGATCGTCAATGGGGGATTTTGTCTCAATTGCCCTAATAGATGCATATCTATTGAACAAAAATCGAATAGACCATAAATATAGTTTTATCAACGAAATCTCATCAATAATTACAAAATTCACTCAATCAGGAACAAATACCTTATATGTGTATTAAATTTGTAGTATTACACACTCAAATATAAATTTCCTCTTTCAGAAACATACAATAAATTCATCGAAATTTAATATAGGGTAATAACCACTTTAAAATATAGGGAAAAATCTGAATCTGGCTAGGAATATGAATCAAATGGAAGAAAGAGGAAACCCACTCACAGAGGATAAGCAAGACTGACCACAGGCCTGCATATGAATCAAAACAGAGATCAACAAAACTATTCCCACTAGATCACAATTAGATTTGAGGTTTCAAATAGAATATCTTTCTGAAAAGGAAAGACTATTAATTCAGAACAAAAATAGATGTAAAACCAAAGGAACAGAATGTTAAAAGAACATTAATTACGGAATTGATAAAGCGAAAAAGACAAATATACACATACCCAGCAAGAACGTCAAAGTTCCTGGCAATCACCTTGAGGAAACTTCCAGCACCAGATCCCATTTACTTATCAGTCGTGATGATCAGAAGTTCTCTCAGAATGTTAGGAAACTGTTTAAGGGTTTGGTTCTCAGATAGGGGCCCAGAAAGAAAGGGATAGAGAGTGGGTCAAGACTCGAGAGTGTGACACGAAGCAGCGGACAGGCTTTGCCGCACCAAATAAACGCAAGTGTAACAAAAATTATAAATTATAAAAAAAACAAAAATCCTTTTGAGTGCTACACGCCTACACCTGTCCAAAAGGGAACAGAACGCGGAAGTAGGGAAGACTTCTCCGTTAAGCGAGAATAAATTTAAAAAAAAAAAAAAAGTAAACACATGCTTATGATCTAATATAATTGTGTAAATATGAGTATTTTAATAAATATATTTAAATAAATTAATAATAAAAGATAAATAACTTAAAATATTTATGGTTAAGCAATTGCGTGAGTATTTGTTGACTTTTCGAGCCCTCGTTAGAAAAATAGAGTAAATTAAATACTTAATGATAGTGTAAGTTAAATTTTTAAATTGTTATTTTTTGATATATTATAAAAATAAAATATCTTTATTTTACTACTACAAAATATCATAATAATTTTAATTTATTAATTTAATATAAATGTAAATTAAGTTTTACATTTATTCTTAAAATATTTTATTTTATGTAAGATTATAATTAAATAATTTTTTAAATAATTTTTTAAAAATATTTTTAATTTTAAAACAAAATAATACTAATTAAGTATATCCCACACAAAGTACACCCTTGATCCATCCATATCAAACCATTAAGACGTGTAAGGTGTAGCGTCGTAAGTTCGTAGTTATGACATTACAAACGACAATGCAACATTTTCTTTTTCAAAATAATTGACTTTGATTACGATAAACCACTTTCTTTCCTTCTGTCATTACGCACGCTAGCTTGCTTATTATTCTAAGCACTCATCTTTGGATGGACGAGCATGGTCTTAATTTTGATTTATTTTTCTTCTTATAATTTCTTAGAACTATGAAAATACAGGTTTGTTCTACTCCTCTTCGCTAAACAAACTCGTTTGGTGGAGGGAGATGCTATCTGACTTATTTGGTGAAAATAAAATTTAATACTTATAATATTTATTTGATAATTAATCATTATCAATTTATTATATTTGATATTACTCAAATATTAATTAACTCATTAAAATTCAACTCAAAAGTACTAGAATGCGTAGACCAACTATAAGAATTTCATTCATCCCAAGAGAATAAATAAAGCTGCTGCAAATTCAACCAATGCTCAGTCTCACTACCAAGCTTTCTCGTTTTGTTAGTACAACCCTTTGGTAACCGTGCGCGAGTAAAAATTAGTCAAAGTGCACATGGTCTTAGGTGAAATTTGGTTGGAATGTATAAAAAATTTAATTTTTTATCTGAGATTTTGAGTTTGAGCTTTAGATAGAGTAAATTATATTATGATAACTCCCACATCATAGTTACCACAGCCAGATTGTTCCGACCGGTTCAACTGCGTTCCGGTCACTTTATCGGCACAAATCGATCAAATTATCATAATTACAAAAATATAGTTTAAAATCGTTTAAACAGACCAATTTTTCAAATAACCGTTTATTCGCCTTAAATTTAAAATATCGTTTATTTTTATAAATTTTTTAAATTTTTTATTTTTTTTTTTTTTTTTTTTTTTTTTTTTTTTTGGGTTAACCATATATCTGTTGATAAGTTGAAGAGCTAATGTGATGGATTGTGTGTATAAGTGAAATTTGACAACATTTTATCCTCCATTTTTTTTAGATTGTTTGTAACGATTTTTAACAATTATGTAGTACAAATTTTAAAATACGTCAAATATATATATTAAAATATTTTATTTTTTAAGAAATAATATATTAATATATTGTGTTTTAAAATATAATTAAAATATTTTAAAAATATAAAAATTTACTTTTTATGTATTTTAAAATTTGTATCATAGAATTTTCAAAAAGTATTATAAATTATATGAGACAGAAAGAGTATAATCTGACTTCTAGTAAAAAAAATAAAGAGTTTAAATGTTTAATTATTTTATTAAAATATTTTTTTATCATAATAAATAAATTTCAAATGTAATTTAAATTTGGGCCTGCATTACGCTTTTTTAAATTTGGGCCTTACACTATCATGCTGTAAACAGACTCTAAAGCTGAAAAGAGCCCATAAAAGGGATCCTGGAAGCGGCATGTCAACATAGTACTAATCAGTAACCACCGTCATGCGTAGTAAGTACGCCTAGGAAATAGATGATTAAAGATGTATTTGGATGAACATAAATAGATTTGAATAAAATAAAATAAATTAAATTTTATATGATTGATAAATTGATTGATATATATATAGATAAGGATGGACATAGATAATCCATATCAACTTTAAATTTCATACATTATTTTTTTATATGTTTATCAAAAGTATATTAATATAACCCTTGTTGAGAAACTCTCAACACACAAATTTAATTATGTAAAAAAATTATAATTCCGATTGCGTTTGAGTCTTGAAAATGTAAGAAGAATAAAAAAATAAAAATAAAATAATTTATAGAAAAATGTCACATGACAACAACTACAACTTGTTGCACCATCAATACTAAGTTAATATTCTCTCAATTACAAAATTCACAAATACACATAATTATGTATATGTTAATTGGTTCAACCACTAAACATCCAACTAAATTCACTTCATTTATAAAACCATTTAGCTCAATTCATTTATGAACCTCCATAAATAATTTTAATTCATATCCATTTAATATTGAATGATTTTGTGAATTGTCATCCATTTTGTAGGTCAAATCGTAAGGTTTGTGTATTCCCTTTGAAGAGGTAATTGCCCATAAACTCAGACGGGTACAAGCTACAGTTAAAAATTACAATATTGGGAACTAAGCTATACCTAGCTTACAGATCACTAAAAATATCACGAACTTGCACATTACTAAAGCCCTTAGTACATTGTCATTGCTATCGCAAAAATCTCAAATACTTCTCTTATCCTCACTGATGTTCAAGAAGTTGGGAAGGCCATGAATCGCCAGAGGAGGGATACCTGGCATGGGGTTTGCTCACGCTGCAGATGGGCTGAGATGCAAATTGATCTGGCCCGTGATAAGCTTGAAAATCTGGACATACAGGGATGACAAATACAGGAGTCACGGTGGGGGGTTGCTGTAATCCAGAAACCCCAGTTGGCAGTGTGACTTGGTCTTCCACGATTAATGGCCTCATAGCTAGTTCCTTTGGTTGAGGTGGGGCTATATTCAGGTCCAGGTTTGACTGAGTCATCTTCTCTTTCAGTATATTTTGGAGTTTTTCTATCTCGTCTCGCAGAGCAGAATTCTCGTCTTTTAGCTCGTTCTTCTCGCTAGTCACCTGTTGATTAAAAAGTTCAAATTTCAAATACGCATCGGCTGTCAAAAAATCTAGGACTTAGGCTTAAGTAAAACGTTTATATATCATTAAAATCTTTACATATTGAGATTCAGACAACAAAACTGCATTCTCTCTTTTGAGGCATTCAATCTGCTCAAGCGTCTCCTTGACCATTCTAGTAGCTTCACCCAATATGCATGCTTTTCCATTGGTCTGCTCTGACACTTCTGGAAATAGATACATTTATTTATTTACCCAACCTAATTCGACAATTTAATTGCAGTAAAAGCGATATTTTCAAAAAGCATTACCGAGAGCATCAGCCAGCGCAACAAAGAGGTCATTCAGATGCTCACGCTTCATTTTCTCCCTCTCAGCTTTGCTCATTCTTTTAGGAACTTTGCCCTGATTCTTCTTGTTAGAATGAGCCCTGCAAATAACAGCTCTCAGACATCCGGGAAGAGTTCATGCTGGCATTGGCCAACATATGCAAACAAGCAATTAGAAACTCTTTACTTTTCTAGTTTTCCCACATAAGCATGTAATTTTCGAAACATGCATAAATAAAAGAAAGTCTCAAGTAGAAAGAGAATGCAGCCATAGCTTCATGATGGGAAGCCATAGAACGATCTCTATAGTTACGCCACTCAAGGATTTATTAAAAGTAGCATTACTCACTCACACATTTATGGAGGAGCGCCTGCTTCTGTACAGCAGGCTTCCAAGTTGAGCACATCAGCTTATTATCACACATGGCATGGAAATAACAAGGAAATAAAGGATTTCATAACACACATGACATGGAAATAACAAGGAAATAAAGGATTTCATAACACATATTTATCTTTTCT
>JAUMHB010072149.1:2360-13101 GCA_032359685.1 Pittosporum tobira | reverse complement strand
ATATTTTCATCATTGATTATATTATAATATGCAAAATAATTTATAGGTCAACTACTCCTAGGAAGACATTACTTTTGGAGTACGCGTTAATGTAAGGAGTACCATCCTTTTGACTTCCACTGGAATAAATATCTTTTAGCCTCTATATTATGCTATCATTTTCTTTTGAATAGATTATTCTAACATGAAACACCTTATTCAGTTTTCAAACTCTTGAGATTGAATATTATATTGACCTTAAACATATGTTGACAATTTGGACATATGTTGACAATTTGATTGTTACTACTCTTTGAGTAACAATAATTTTTAAATTCATTGATTATATCTTGTTAATATTTGGTTACTTTCGTTATAGAAGTTGAAAGTCGCATCTTAACTATTTGTGTGATATTCGGATTCAGGATTGATTATGTGTGCGTTAGACTGAGTGACAAAGGCGTACATATATTATATTAATGACCTGTGTGGCAGAATTTTTAATTTATGATTGTCTTTGGTCGGAGACAAAGACATGTGCTATTGGTGGCGTTTACTTGTGTGGTAAAGTCACATATGCTGGCTTGTCCAGTAACGATATCCTGATGACGGTTTAAAGAATGGATAATCTAGACATTTATAACTGCTTTATTTTTGTACTTACATTTTTCATGCAATTACACTTGACAGTATTTTATATATCTATGTCCTAATTTACACTTAATTTGTTGACTTATAAGGCTAAGAATAGCTTTTTTTGTTTCAAGTATCCTTAGTCATGATAATTCTTACTGAGATATTTGAGCTCACTCATTTGTTTCATATTCATTTCAGGTGCAGATAACTGATAGCATAGTTATTTGAGGGAATGAACTAGAGGTCTAATTGTTTAGATGTTTATGCTGCGTACTTTTGGCTAAAGGAATAATTTATGTGGAGTGTGTTGTATAATATTTTTAGCATGATAGGTTGTACCTTATTATAATATTTTGTATTTTAAAAGTTTTGTGTATTTGTAAGTTATGAAGTTATTAATAAATTGACAACTCAAATCAGAGTATGAATGCTCATATTTGAATGTGTCACATAATAGAGTAAATGTGGCAGATATTATTGTCTAAAAATAGTCATAGTTGAATTATCTCATAATTTCTATGATAATGTATTCTGCAACTCAACTTGAATATTAAATTTTTTTGTTTGTTAATTATGCACATTATTGTAAATTTGTATTTTCAATTTTAATGTTTAAAAATACGTTGAACAAATATATTTGGCAGATAGAACACTTAACTCTTTGAACGAGCACTCAAGTATTAATAGTTATGTCTCTTAGCTCAATAATTAGCAATGAGACTATGAATTTTTATTTGTAAGAGATTTCAAATTCGAGTATCCATATTCAATTTGCAGAGTATTTTATATCTTATTATTTAAATATTTTTAGCCCTTTTTTTTATGAATCACAATGTTTATTGTAAAATTCGAATATTAATTAATTTCATATTAATATATTTATAAGTATTGCGGAACTACTGGCATCACATACTAAAAAATTAAATATTAATCGATATCATATTTTGTATATTTGAAAATTATTTAAATATTAACCGATTCATTAAAATTAAATCCAAAAATATTTGGTAAATACTCATACATGAACAGTTTAATTTAATATTATTGATGTTATTAAAATTTTCAAAGTTGGATTGGTATATTCTCAAATTTTCAGACATACCACCGGAATATTTGACGAGAATTTATTTTTTACAGAACTCCCTAAAATCTATATTTAATAAATAATTAATGTTTTCAGAGATAAGTATTTTCCCTTGCGCTCCAAATAACCAAAAAGGAAAATAAAATAAGTGAAAACGCGGCTGATACACAACAAAACTAGTCTCTCTCTCTCCCTCTCTCTCCTCTCTCTCCTCTCTCTGCTAATCGATTCAACTTTCAGAGATCGAATAAAGACGATCTAAAGCTCTATTTTTATTGTCGATATTAACGAATTTACGTTGAAGATCGCTCCACTGAGATTTTTGAAATACAATTACATTAATTCCTGTAATTTAGTTTAATTTCAATAGGGTGGTGTTTGGTTGGTGAATTCACGAACTTCTCCGATCTTCATCTTTGTGGGAATTCCTCGATGGGCTTTTGTGGGTTTTTCACTTGTTCAAATGGGTCATCACTATCTTTTATGATTAAGTAAGTTATTATGAGCTTGAGGGTTTGAAAAGGCTTGTTTTGTTAGTTGCTTTAAATTTGGATGATTTCTGTTGATGGGAGGAAGGGGTTAGGGTTAGGGTTCGGTGTTGGGAGAGATATGGAAGAGCCTGAGCTGGAAGAAGGAGAGGCTTGCTTTTACCAGAATGGTGATGATGACGATGATTCAACTCTTGACCCTGATGTTGCTCTCTCTTACCTTGTAAGTGCTTTTGATTTGGTATTTAGTTTAGATAAGTATTGATCTTTCACTCTTGCTACTAATTATATGCTTTAAAGCTGTTTGTTTTGTTAGAAATTGGAGTTTTGACTTGTTCGTTATACTTAGATCAAAGTATTAAATCTTAGTTATATGTCGAGTTTGCATTGTTTATACTTCGATCAAAGTATTAAATCTTAGTTAACTGTTGAGTTTGCGTCATTTAATGGGAGTAGTTTTGTTCCGTACATAATTTCACACTTCGTGGATGTTAAAATTATATATGTGAATTATAAGTACTTGTTAGCTAGTAAGGTAATCTGTAACTGGCATCAGTATTGCAATTTGAATATCCAATGTAAAGCTAATTATATATATGTGATGAAAGTTGTTGTTTACATTGTATGAAACTATTCCCTCAACTTATGGTTAAAATATGGTCTCAATTTTGTTTCGAAAACGATGCTCGTGGAATTTGTATCCTGTCTAGATTTTTTCAGTCATGGAGCTAATCAGTGCTAAGATATCAACTTTTAGGTCAGAGACGATAAACAAGTGTATAGGTGTTTTGGTGCAAATACGAGTACTTGGCAGCGAATAGTTTCCATTATTCTGAATTAATCGTGAATCTCAATAAGAACTGATAGGAGTTAACTAGAGAGGATATGCTAACTTATGGCTGAGTTATAAAATTTAAATGCTTTCAGGTGTTTATTGAATTAGCTGCAATGTGCATTAGCGTTTATTTCAATTTTACTTTCTCTTTGAAGGATGAGAAACTTCAGCACGTGCTGGGACATTTTCAAAAGGATTTTGAAGGTGGAGTTTCAGCTGAGAATTTGGGTAAGTTAAATGAACATAACCATGAGTATTGTATCTACCGAAAAAGCGAAGAACAATAATATGGTCTTGTAAAACCAAGGAGCCACAGTAATGTAGTAATACGAAGTCATAGCATGATGTGCTGATATGCCAATTCATACAATTCGACAGGGTCAAAATTTGGTGGATATGGTTCGTTTCTACCCACATATCAACGATCTCCTGCAAGAACACCACCGAAATTTCAAAATCAAAACGCATCCAGATCCCCCAGCAATTTGCATCTGGAGGTAGATATAATTAATGAACCTATTCTTGCCGACTATTATTTTAATGTAAGGACAACTGGGATTAATCTTGGTTGACACGGGAATTCTAGTATGCATGAGCACTTTGAGTTTTGTTAATCATACAGGGTGGTCGTTGCAACTCTGTTTCATCAAGTGCATCCATATCTGCTAGACATGGATCAGCTGCTGTTAGGGCTTCATCGGTGGATGATTTTGGCAAACAAGTTGCCTTGTCGTCTATTCATGCCGAGAACAAGATTGATAATCCTTCTGATCAGAAAACCCTGAAGGTTCGAATCAAAGTGGGTTCTGATAATTTGTCGACTCGAAAAAATGCAGAAATATACAGTGGACTTGGCCTTGATGTGTCTCCCACTTCATCATTGGAGGACAGCCCCACAGACAGTCAATTGTCTCGTCAGCCTAAGAATTCCCCAGATGAATCTCCTACGAGTATTCTTGAGGTGAGTCATCTTCCCTGCAATATTCTTATTATCATTTTCCCCCCTCTCTAAAAGTGACCTCACATAATCAAATTTCGTTACTTTCTTTGTCAATATGGTGGAGCAGATTATGACGTCGTTTCCAGTGTTTGGGAACCTACTGTTATCCCCTCTCAATGATGATCTGATTTGCTTGACTGAAAAGGAAAAGCATTTCAGAGATGGTGTGTCTGCATCCGTCATGCACAAGGGGAGCCAAGAGAGTTCTCATAGTGCCCTGAATGGATCTTCTAAGGGTGATAGAAAAACTGTTGGGGAGAAGAGACCTAAACCATCTGAGAAGAAGGCATTCACAATGGAACTGAAGAATGATATTGGTAACAACGCTCAAAGTGGTGTTGATTTTAAGTTGGAGAAGGAATCAGATCTTGACACTTCGGCTTGTGACGAACTAGTTTCTAATGCTTTGAGGCTCCCATTTCTGTCCAATTCATATTCTAGTGTAGTTGACTCTGCAAACAATAAACCACTTGGATTCGTATCGACTCAAGAAAATGGCTGGGATGAGAAGCCTAATGGAAAGGCTAGCTTAGATGGGAAGTGTCGGGAGTTTAAGAAGGTAAATTCTGATAATGACGAATATGGAGACTTAGTGAAAGAAGGTAACCTCAGAGGAGAGAAAAATGAGGTCCCTTCCAAAGCTGATTCCAATATGCCTAAGGGGAGAAAAAATTGCAATGTCGAACTCATGGATCCTGCAAAATACAAGGCTGGTCAGAAGACTAACTCTTACGATGACGATGACATGAAGGTGGCTACTGGGAAGGAGCACTCCTCTCCTGGAAGCAGAAGGAAACTGAAGGGAAGTCAGAGTCATGGTGCCCAAGTCATGACAGAGGTGCCTAAAGATAATGTGAAGACAGATATCCTTTCTGCGCCTAAAAGTAGGAAGATCATGAATATTAACACTCATTTGTCCAACAGTGACGTGGAAGATATTAAAAAAGATGATGGAAAGGCGAAAGATAGATATAAAGAATTCTTTGGGGACCTGGAACTAGAACAGGGAGATGATGAAATTGCTGAGGAAATCCCTTCTACCAACAGGCCGAATAACACTCCATTGGTTGAGAAAAGCGCTTGTGGCTTTAGTAATGCATCTAAAGAGAGATCATATGGAAAGAAAATTGATCAGCCATCTACATCGGAGTCATATGCAAGAGTGGCTTCTAATGTGGTTCCGCCAACTGGAAATAGGCCTATTTCTGAAACAGCTGCACCAATGGCACCTTTAGTCAAAGAAGATTGGGTCTGTTGTGACAAATGTCAGAAATGGCGGCTTCTTCCTGTTGGTACAAATCCCCAGAGTCTTCCTAAGATATGGCTGTGCAGCATGCTTAACTGGCTGTAAGTTTTCTTATTTTGCATGTATAATTTTAGTAGCTGGTAACATTATGGATTTTTAAACTCCCAAGAAAGCGTATTTAGTAGTTAGTGATTATGCTTGTTTAACTGTGATGTCAAACAGCTATACCCGTGAAAACGCACAAGTTATTGATCAAAATAGGACATAAAACCGTTGAAATTAGTAATTAGTCTACAATGACTGTCTTTTTCTTCCTCTGTCTCACATGTATTCCTCTTATGGCATGTATCTAGGGATGGAATGAACCGGTGTGGTATAAGTGAGGAGGAGACAACAAAGGCTGTAATCTCCCTTCACCAAATTACTGCTTCTGGTTCTGCTTCTGGTCCTGAGGGTCAACGTAATCCGAATAGATATCCTGGTGGGACATTATCAGGAGGAATGGCAGTTGATACTCTGCATGTAGACCAAAGTCACCAAGATATTGGGGGAAAGAAGAAACAAGGTTTCAAAGATGGTTCACATTCAACCAATCAAGACGCTTCTGCACCATTTTCAAACTCTAAGAAGAAGAACCCTCAGGCATCGGTTAAAAGTAGAAGCTTAAATGGTGAGAACCAATCTCCTAGTTTGAATGAAGCCGACTTCCAACATTCCGGCCAGTCTAATGGCTTCTTTGGGGAGAAACAAAGACTTAAGAAGAAAGAGACGAGCAAACTACTTGAAAACTATGAAGGTAGTGTACTTAGTGAACTGACACTGTCCTTTTCAAACTCCCTTGTCTTGTAATATTTAAGTTTTTTCCTTTATCTTACATGTCCACAGGTGATACCAAGAGCTTGAAGATAAGAAACAAACGGGAGGCAGATCAAGAATTTTCCAAAGCTTCTAAGAAACCCAAAACAGATGCCGTTCATTGTACTGATGAAGATAGGAAATCTGAAAATGGTGGTACTGCTTTGAAGGCGGGCCATAGTTCAAGTTGTGGTTTGTCAATAAATAAGACACGGGAGGATCGGCACAAATATGATGATCATCCTAAGGACTCAAAGCAAGGCTCAAAAATTTCTGGCAGAAATCCAGAAGACCAAATGCAGTTTACCTCAGATGCTGGGTCGCTTCATATGGGGAAGTATACGGATAGAAACGTTAAGAAGAGGAAAGTCAATGAATATCAGGATACTCAGCTCTATACAACATCCCTTGGTAGTGGAGGGAATCGTCTCGAAGACCAAAGGGATTTTATGGAAGAAACCAGTGAAGACAACCAAAGCAAGAAAATGAAAGCCAGGGTGTCAAAGTCTGGGGAAAAAGAGAACTCTATAAAGGAAGGCAGTAGTGGGACTGACAAAAAAGGTAGGTGTGTGAAAGACGAGCAACTGGGGGTAGATCTGGGAAATAATCTGTCTCACCGGAGCTTGGATGCTGTAGATCCAATCAAAAGGGATATGGGATTAGTACAGCCTTCTGTTGCTGCTGCGTCAAGCTCTTCCAAGGTTTCTGACTCTCGTAAAAACACGGCAAATTTCCAGGAAGTGAAAGGTTCCCCAGTGGAGTCGGTTTCTTCATCTCCTCTTAGGGTTTTCAATCAAGATAAGTTTGGATCAACTCGGAGATTCTCCGATGGTGAAGACGGCAGGGGGAGCGATCGATCGGGGATGGTCAGAAAGGACGGGGCTTTCACCACCACGAATCGTGGGTCCCATGAGTCCCCAATGCTTGATCCTCAGGACAGGGATTTGGCTCACATATCTAGTAGGAAAGCTGATGTGGCGCCTGTACCTTCTCTTGAGTTTGCGACTCACCATGTTACCGATACTGTACAAGGCGATCAATATTCTAGCAAGCCTCGGATTTCAGATCATTGCCGTGATGACGAAAGTGGGAAGGGGAATCAATATCACGCTAATGGGTCCCGTCGTAAATCTGGGAAGGGGTCTTCTTCACGATCCAAGGACAAAAGTCGGGGCGCCAGATCTGAGTCTGATAAGGGTAAACTAAAGGAATCTCCTTATGATGAAAAGTCAAAGGCAAGAAGCAAGTCTCTAGAGAAAATGGCTCTTGGTTCTGAAAAAGTTCAAAAGAACATTATTTCTAAGAAAGATCCTACCGGGATTCTGTTGACTGAAAGTGCTAAAAGAGAGGGTAAACCAAACTCTGATTTGCAAAATGGTTCAGATATTAGACAAGTTATTTTGAACCAGGATTCGAAGCAGGACGTGCCGTTGGATCGAAGTGCTGAAAGATCTTCGAAGCGGCTTCCTTCTGACAGAACGGACCGAGTGGATGCATCTGGAAAAGGAAAATCTCCCTCATTACCCCCTTCGGGAAAAGGTCAGAATGAGTCAACACGCTGGCCCCAATCGATTTCTGGATCTCATAAAGAGAATGGCGTAAGTATGATGTCATCCGGTGATGATGCATTAAAGGCACCAAAACAAATTAAGCCAAACGGTCATAAGGTCAGGGATATCGATGCCCCTAGTCCTGTTCGAAGGGATTCAACCAGTCAGGCTGCTACAAATGCTGTAAAAGAGGCTAAGGATCTTAAACACCTGGCTGATCGTCTCAAGGTTTCTAATTTTTTTTTCCTTTCTTGAAGTGAAGTTCTTGCTATTATTATTTCACTCATGTTACAACTTCGCTATCTTTAACAGAATAATGGATCAAACAATGAAAGTAACGTGCTTTATTTCCAAGCGGCCCTTAAGTTTCTTCATGGAGCCTCTTTGTTAGAATCTTGCAACGGGGAGAGTAGTAAGCACGGAGAGATGATTCAGTCAATGCAAATGTATAGTAGCACGGCAAAACTTTGCGAGTAAGTAATATGAACTCTCTAAGCCACCCCCCTTTCTTATGTTCTTCATTTTACTGATTTAATAGTGTGGGGCACTTTATTTATTTATTATTATTTTTTCTTTTTGGAACTTAAAAGGGGTTATTAAGTTTCCTTTTTTTGTCTCTTACTATCAAATCTTTCTACTAGGTTTTGTGCCCATGAATATGAAAAGTCGAAAGACATGGCTTCTGCTGCCCTGGCCTATAAATGTGTGGAGGTGGCATACTTGAGAGTAATTAATTCTTCACATGCCAATGCAAGCAAAGACCGGCATGAGTTGCAAAAAGCTCTGCAAATAGTTCCTCCAGGTATTTGTAGGTTTTATTATATATGTAGATTTTCAAATTGTTTCAGTAATTTCACATGGTTCCATTATTACCAATTTTTTAGGTGAGTCTCCTTCTTCATCTGCCTCGGATGTTGATAATTTAAACAACCCAGTGGCCATGGACAAGGTTACCTTAGCCAAGGGTGTTAGTTCTCCTCAAGTTGCTGGAAATCACATAATTACTGCCCAAAACCGGTCAAACTTTGTGCGGTTGCTCAACTTTGTAAGTATATGAAGAATTTTTTTTATCCTAGATGTTTGTACAGGAAGTTAACCAGAAAATATAATGTTATAAAATTTTATAATCTACCAAGCTGGGCTGGAATTTGTTTTTGTAATTAGTATTTGCATCTAAAGTATGAATAATTGCAGGCGCAAGATGTGAATTTTGCAATGGAAGCGTCGAGAAAATCACGAACTACTTTTGCAGCTGCTAATTCAAGACTTGAGGATGCCAAGTTTCGGGAGGGTATGTCATCTGTTAAAAAAGCTCTTGATTTCAACTTCCAAGATGTTGAGGGATTATTGCGTCTTGTAAGGCTTGCAATGGAAGCCATAAGCCGTTAAACTGACAGCTACGGCTGTAGTAATGCTATATTTTTGGGGGCCACCCCCTAAAGTCGAATGTGGTATCAAGCTGAAAAGTGAAGAAGTGGATCCCTCGGCTGCAATATTTTATTTATTTATTTGATTTTGCCACTGAATTCCAATTATTGAGGAAGAGTAGTAGATCTTATGTTATTCGTCTGTTCAAGAGATGGATTTATCAGCTCCGTCACTTTCACACACTGTACAGTTCTAAGATAAAAAGTCAATGTGGATATTTCTGCTATCTTACATGTATACGGGCCCAAAAGTTCAAGAAGAAATTGGTGGCTTTTGCTTGAGGCTTCCCCAGGAAGGTATTATATAATTTGGAAAGATGGAGCTCCTCAAATTTTGTCTTGCCATCATTCTGGCCCTCTCATGTGGGCAGTGGGATACAGTACCCTGTTAATAAGTTACTTTTGTTTTCGTTGGGAAAATAAAAAAGAAAATTATAGAGTTGCCAGCAGGGTTATGAACTGGAAGAACCCATTTGTACAAAGAGACTCCTTGCTTGGTCAAATAACGTACAAGGAAGTTAGCGAATCTCAGGTAGATTATATTCATTTCACCGTTTAAGCTTATTTGTGTTTTGTTCAATTTTGACTTTAGTCACTTATCAATATTCCTTAACACTGCTTCTGCTGTTGAAACAGTTTTGATCTTCAACAAATTTGGTGAAAAATAATTGATTTGCAAAAGAGACGATAGTTTGCATATATGGTTCCGTTGATTGGTGACCTGAATTATTCTTTTAGAAGGTACATAAGCAACTAATAATAATTACTATATCGAGGTCCATATTTTGTGTATACTCTTACCAACAGTTACTGGTTTATGGCTGCAGTTGTTATTGCTGTAGATAGTCATATTGTTGAGTTAGAATTCATTCAGTAGCATAAGCTTTCTTCTTCTAGGACAATACTTCATATCATCAGTATAAGAAGGTAATTGGCAATATCTACTATTATAGAATTTTTTTTCATTTACTGTCTATTTTTAGTAATTAAACTTATTTACTTAGTGCTACATGTATAGTATGGTTATGCTCTTGCATGCTATTGGCCTATTTCATTGGATGCATGCTATTTTCTTGAATTATATGTTAGAGATATCATCTCAACATCAACAATTCCCAAAGTTCAGAACTAGTTGCTGACCTGAGTTTTGTTTTCTCTTTTTCTTCTTATTACAGGTGCATAAGTGGGACAAATATCGTGTATATTAATAACATTGGATGGGGTGAATAATCTGTCGTGTTTGTATATTTTTGTTCTTGAATAAAAATAAATTCATTCGTAAAAATTGATAATTTATTTAGTTCATCTTCCTCCAGTTCCTTGCATGTATAATGTCTGACATCTGTTTCCATCTACATAGTAAGAATGCGTATCTCCTGGCTGGTGATAGGCCTTCTGCATCAGTCCACGAATCTGTTTGGATCATGCCATTTTTTTGTTGAGCAGTCTCCCTGAATAACAAGGGCGATTGCTTGGTGATGAGAATGAATCTTATGAAATGAATATGAGAACCGCGTATAAGATGAGATATTTTGTTGCGTGCGCACGCATACTTGTTTGTGTTTTTTGTGTGTTTATGTAGTGGGAGCCAGAAGTAGAAATCGTCATATTATTTGTAAGAAACTGAACCAGGTTAATTAG
>JAUMHB010072138.1:0-13102 GCA_032359685.1 Pittosporum tobira | reverse complement strand
CTTTTCTGCTGAGGCTACTGCCAAAACTCGGTTTCCAATGCATCTGTTTCTTTCTCTCTCTCTCTCTCTCTCTCTCTTACTCATTTTCCTATAAATTGTAGATGTATTTATATATATGGTTCCAACCTAAAGACCAAGAGATAAGAGTCAAAAAGGGGCCAGAACCCAGAAGAAAAGGAGGAGTGTACAGTAAAGAAGCAAACAAACGAGTTAGTAGATTGGGAAGTAGGAAAAAGGTAGGGAAGGAGAGAGAGAGATGCATGATGATGCCTTCGAATGCAAAATTTCAAACACTAGCTTGCTTTTTGGGAAACTGGAGGAAATGGCAGCTCCTCCTTAACCTCGACCACCACACCATCGCTGCAATAGTAAAATCCCTACCATCACATCTCAAAGTTTTTTGGTTTTTTAAATTAAATGTTGTTTGATTTTTGAAAATTTTTATTTTATCCATCTCAAAATTTTTATAACACATTTTAAACAAATTTCAATAATTATGAATTATATATTTTATGACGCTTAAAACATATATTATTTTTTATTTATTCTAATTTATTTGTCCTTTTTATTTTTTATTGTATTATTTTATTACGTTTTTTGACATTATTTGTAGTTAGTTAAATAATTCTTTTATTTTAGAATAATAACGCATTCACTCTCATCAATTTTTTTCTTTCCTCCCACTATATCATATTTGGTATAGTTTATTTTATAAAATAATTAAAATTTATTTATTAATTAAATTATACTATAAATTTTAAAAAAATACTTATTAACTAATTTTTTCAAATAAATTGAAAATACTCTTATACTTAACCTTTTAAAAAAAATTAATTAATAAAAATAAATATTTTTAATAGAGTATATTTTATTTTTAAAAATAAATTATAATCTATTTTAAACATGAACTATATATATATAACAAACATTTCATAATGGTTCTCATATTAATATAGTAAGAGTCACATTATAGAAAGTATATTTTTATATTAGGACAGAAAGAGTATATGACCTGTTTGTTTCAGTTTATTAAAATTGATTATAGTTTATTTTTAAAAATCAATTATTTTAAAATTAATTATTTTTATTAATTTTAGAAAAAATATAGATTAAGCATAACTTATACTGTCAACTTATTTGAAAAAATTAGTCAATAAGTGTTTTTTTTCAACTTATAGTTTATTCTAATTATAAAATAAGTTTTAAACTGTTCTTAAATAAGTTGCGCCAAACAAACCCATAATATTGCGAATTATAATTAAAAATATAACATATGAATGTACTAATATATTTATATATGTGAGTGTGTGTAATGTTTTAGTATATTTTGCGTATATTTGAAAATCAATATAGCACAACAGTCAAAATATGTTATAATTTTTTTTAAAAAGAGAGTATTATAAATGATTGAGAAGATGAATTTATTAATAGAGGTCACGGTGCGTATGTTTTAATTTATCATGCAAGGTTAGTGGATCAATAATTTGAAATAAAACAATATTATTTTGTTTAAAATGTATGATAAATTAAATTAATATTATTTTATTATAAATACTGATTATTCTGATAATTAACCTATTCGGCCGAGATTCATATCAATAACCAAATGGATAAGCCCCCACAAGTTTCCTAATTCGTGGTGTGATATTTCAGTAATATGTTTATCCAATAAACATGTTAATTTTATTTTGAACCACATGAAAGTAAAATCCAATTTTTTTTCCCATATGTATCATCAATGTAATATAACAGTTGTATTGTATATAAAATTTACAGTTAATTTTTATAATTAATAAACTTAAATACAATATAACCATTTGATTAGATTTGAGACAACATTTGATACATTTTAATTAATTAATTAAATACAATGTTACTGATTATTCTGATAATTAACCTATTTGGGGGAAGACTTTATTAATTAAAATCTTTGGTCCATCTTTTGTCTTATTTTAATATAATGACTAATTGTGTACTGTTTAAATATTTTTATTTATTATTAAAATAAGTAAATAAATATAAATAATTGTTAAATTAAAGTAAAACAAATGATGGACTAGACAATGTGATAGAGGATTTGAATTCAAGATTTTAGATACAATATCTAATATCAAAGTTAAAATTAATTAGTGATAAAAAAAATTTAAAATTATAAAATAAATCATATACGGAGTATCTTTAAACTCACAATGTCAGATATTTACTTAAAAAATGAGGAAACATTTTATTTTACTTATGACTTCTTCCATATTTCAAAAATTTGGAAGAAAATAAACGACGGAACATTTTATTTTGCTTCTGACTGGGTGTAATAATGATGTTTAGGTGTGATAAAACTAAAATGATTTCTTCCATATTTCTGATTCATAATAGGTGTAATAAATGACTATACAGGTTAACAGATATTTACCCAAGATGATGAAACTGTACTAGTTGGAGGTAAGGAGATATACCAAGGGTAATTTATTTTTAAAAATTAATTATTTTAAAATTAATTAATTTTATTAATTTAAAAAAATTATAGGTTAAGTATAACTTATAATGTCAACTTATTTGAAAAACTTGATCAATAAATGTTTTTTTTTTTTTTTTTCAGTTTATAGCTTATTCTAGTTATAAAATACTCATTCCGTCTCAGAAATATCACAACAATTTGACTTTTTGCGGAGTTCAAAAAATTCGCTTGATATTATAATTTTAAAAAATAAATAACGATTGAAATAATAATATTATAATTTTTAAAAAGGAGAATAGTGATTGAAGCAGTGGAGTATAGTATTGATAATATAATTTTAAATAAGAAAATAATGATTGAAATGGTGGATTATATTTGATAAAGTAAGAGTAATTTAGACAATTTACATTATTAAAATTTTCAAAAAAAGAAGTTGCAATTTTTATAGGACGTCCAAAAAGACAAGTATTACAATTTTTATGAGACGAATTGAGTAAATTTGAAATCGTTCTGAAATAAACTGTGTCAAACATGCCCATAAAACTCCCCATATCATATGTAATGAAAAGTTCTCAATGTTTTATATGCTGCATAACAACTCCAATACATAAATTTCAAAAAATAATATTTACTCTTCAAAATTAAATACACACACTCTAAGTATTAATTTTGGTTCATATAAATGAAAGTATGTTATAATTTAGATAAAATACGAAGTATAAGTAGTATATTTTGTAGTGTAAATATTGACACACACCCAATTCAAAATTACTTTGAGAATAAATAAAAGTGATATTTTAAACATATATGTTGAGTCTCAAGATTTGAATATTGAATATAAGACTTTTATTTTAATATATCCTTTGCATTTGCCTTTTATATCTACTTAGCTTAGTGCAAGTATTTGGCTTGATTTCACTGACAGCTTACAGAGACAAATAGTGTGTGGGGATCAAATAATACCCATATTGAAGCGTTTAATTCAAAATTAATCAAAAATAAATAAAGAAGTCTGTTAATAATATACACGTTGAGTCTCGAGCCTTGAATTTTCGAGTTGAGATTTTTATCTCAACAGTAAATATCATTTTCCCATATTTTTCGTTAATTTGTTTTCTAGTCATTCAATTATTGTACTACTTCTGTCTTGGTGTATGAAAAAAAAAAAAAAGATTTGAAGTATGTTTTCCTTGTTTTGAACTTTTCTTCTTTTACCTTTTATTTTTTTGTTGGAAGGTAGTAACTGTACCAAGCTAATTTGTTTCATCTTGTTGGCATGAAAATAAAGATTAATAAAAAAAAAACGAATCTAAAATAAAATAATTAATGATTCTAGAATTTATCTTATTTATTTTTTGAACATGAAGAAGAAGATGATAAGTAGATAGCTCCAAAAACATGTTCAAAACTGGTTCATAGCCTAAGAGGAACAGGTCAGTAGACATACATAGCATAGTATATGGATAAGCAATGCTAGTTCAAAAGCTTGTTTCCAAAGGGAAGAAGGGGGGGGTTTCGTGGTTGCATTGGTTAGAGGCTCAACAAGGGTATATAAAAACAGCAGGTCCGGCCATTGCTACTAACGAAACATGATCAAAAAGGTTCAGATTATTAATATCGGGAATGTTAATAGAATGTTAATAAATAAATAAGTAAATAAATAAATAATATGGGAATTCCCATGAGGAAAGTGAGATGAAAACTGCAGGGTGGTTAATCAAATACACCTGGGTACAAGTTAAAACGCTTGAGTTATGGGTTGTCTCCCCCAAGATCCATCAACTGCTATTTAAATAACAGAAAAATGGAAGGTTTACCATGGACAGAGGTACATAGTATGTGACATAACCCTACATTATGCTAAAATGTTCCTTACATTATGCTAAAATGTATTCTCTTTGTTTTTAAATAACTATTTTTTTTTTAAAAAAAATACATATTTTAATTTAATTGTTATTTTTAAATGTCAAAATAAAAATTAAATTATATATTTTTTTAATTTCATTCTCTTTTATATTTTTAATAAATTTTGCTCCAGTAAATAGATTTTTATATTTTTTTCTCATTATCTTTCTAAATATTTTATTCAAATTTATAAAATAATAATTAATTTTTTTAATTCACATATATATTTTTAAAAAAATAATTATTTAAAAATAAAAAAAATATTAAATTATTAATTGTGTTCTTTAAAATATATTTAAAGAACACAATTAATAATCTTTCTATTAAGTCAAAAAATGAACTGACTAAGAGAAAGGAATCCAACCGTGAACAAGTTATATATTCTCTTGTTTCGCATGTTCTCTTGATCCTCGTTATTTTTATTCCATCTCCATCTAAAATTCTGGGTGTTGAAATATTACAAGAATACATTGTCGGATTTTATATCCTTCCAAAAATCAAATAGGCAAAATAATACATAATAGCTTTTCTGCCGGTGGATGAGGTTATGGGGTTGAAGTTGCCTTTGCACCGACGAAGATCCCCTTGTGATGGTGGCCGCGACGCTGGGATAATCCGAGTCGGTCAAGGAGCGGAGCCTACATTCTAGCACGGCAGCGAGGCTAGGATTGCAAGGGCGGATGATTTCCCTCACGTTATGAATCAGCTGGGGTATTGAAACGTGAGTAGAGCTGTTGATGAGATCCTTTATGATGCCATCAATCCACGCCATGGCTCCTGTACTACTGTCCATATTATTAATGGCTGTGAAGGGGGAGTCCGTTAGGACGGCAGGAGCGGAAGACGGCGGCGGAGCACTACCGGGTAGGACCGGCTGCTGGCGTGGGTTTACACCAGCTGAATATTCTAGGTTTCTTTGATTAGGAGGAAATAAGGGCAGACCAGAGAAAACACGGAGGGATCTGGGCGCTTTCGGTAGGAGGGCCTTGTTGAAGTTGATGAGGTAATTGTATGGATCTGTCCATATTTAAGGGTTGAAAAGCTTGTATCTCCTGACGTCACGTGTTAGCGGTGGAAGAAGAAGATAATAGCATAGTAGTGGAGTAGTTGGGATTATGGATCGATTGGTGTTATAGGTCAGGAGGCTTGTTGATATTTGTTACAGCACCGCCGCCACTGCCGTATCTATTTTGATAATGGGTCCGTTTATTTTAATTTATAAAAAATAATTATAATTTATTTTTAAAAATTAATTATTTTTATTTAATTTAAAAAAAATTATAGACCAAATATAATTTATATTGTCAATTTATTTAAAAAAATTAATTAATAAATATTTTTTTAATTTATAATTTATTTTAATTATAAAATAAATTTTAAATTATTTTAAAATAAATTTTGCCAAACAGATGTTATTAGTAGTAGATAAGAGCTCCATGCCGATATACGAGAGTAAACTTGCAGCTAATCCAAGGAGAAACTTGTTGTGCGACTCGCCGCCGCCACCATCCGTACGGATTACCATCACCGAAGCTGCCCTTTTCCTCACCATCTTTAGTATGTGGTTTTAGCCTTCTAGGTCGTGAATATATAACTCTTACCTAAATAGCCCTTTTTATTTTAATTTTTTTGTTTTGTTTTTTGGTTGGTTTTGGATAGCTTACTTTATTATAAAAAATATTTTTTTTGATCATATTTTGTTCATGTGTTTGATAGTTTTGAAATTGTTAATTGTTTAAGTTCTGACAATTTTCAAATTTAATGCAACAAAAAAATAGTTGTTTTAAGTAATAGTTAAGATGATTTTTCAATTTAATAAAAAAAATAATAATAAAAAATAACCATTTGGGTAAGAAATATGATTATTTTTTAATTTGATAAAAAAATAAAAAATAAATAAAAAGGAATCGAATAGTGGAGATTTTATAATTTTTAGTTTTGGTTGTTATTATTTAATTCTATGTTAATATCATGTTATTATCATATCAACATATTTGTTAATGATAATTCTATATCAGCAAAATTCGTCATAGAGTTAAAAAAATTAATGAAATAGAAATAAAATAACTAATTAAATTTTTTTTTAAATTAAATAATTATTTCAAAAATTAGATACGAGTTCAGCAATGAAAAAATCTTTTTCCCGTAAAAGAAGTCCAACTTTTACCAGCCAAAAAGCCTGATAAGGTGTTGAAGCATTGGATTTTTGGGTTTAAATGCAAGAAAAGGACTAGTGCATCTTTTCTGCTGAGGCTACTGCCAAAACTCGGTTTCCAATGCATCTGTTTCTCTCTCTGTCTTACTAATTTTCCTATAAATTGTAGATGTATTTATATAAATGGTTCAAACCAAAAGACCAAGAGATAAGAGTCAAAAAGGGGCCAGAACCCAGAAGAAAAGGTGGAGTGTACAGTTAAGAAGCAAACAAATGAGCAGGTAGATTGGGAAGTAGGAAAAAGGTAGGGGAGGAGAGAGAGATGCATGATGATGCCTTCGAATGCAAAATGTCAAACACTAGCTTGCTTTTTGGGGAACTGGAGGAAATGGCAGCTCCTCCTTAACCTCGACCACCACACCATCGCTGCAATAGTAAAATCCCTACCATCACATCTCAATGTTTTTTGGTTTTTTAGACATACATAGCGTAGTATATGGATAAGCAATGCTGGTTCAAAAGCTTGTTTCCAAAGGGAAGAAGGAGGGTTTTGTGGTTGCATTGGTTAGAGGCTCAACAAGGGTATATAAAAACAGCAGGTCCGGTCATTGCTATTAACCAAACATGATCAAACAGTTCATATTATTAATATTGGGAGGAATGTTAATAAATAAATAGTATGGGAATTCCCATGTGAAAAGTGAGATGAAAAGTGCATTGTGGTTAGTCAAATACACCTAGGTACAAGTTAAAACGCTTGAGTTTACGGGTTGTCTCCTCGAAGATATATCAACTGCTACTTAAATAACAGAAAAATGGAAGGTTTACCGTGTACACAACCTAACATTATGCTAAAATATATTTTAAATCTACAAATTTATTAGAACACAATTAGTAATCTTTCTATTAATTCAAAAAAAATAATAATATACAATTGCTAGGAGAAAGGAATCCGACTATGAACATGTTATACATTCGTCTGCATGAATATCCTTGTTTCGTATGTTCTCTCGCTCCTCGTTATTTTTATTCCATCACCATCGAAAATTCTGGCTGTTGAAATATTACAAGAATACATGGTCGGATTATATATCTTACATATATCCTTCCAAAAATCAAATAGCCAAAATAATACTTGAAAAATAGCTGTTATACATGATTGACATTTGAATTGTATAACATGAATCAATATTGATATATCAATAAATATTACAACATTTAACTTGGAGTAGTTAAATTGGATGGTAAACTTTCATCAAGTAGTCATATATAAGATGCAATAAGTGAAGGAAAATTCTAGCGTACAGCAGCACTATTTTGCTGTACCAGTGCAGCAGAATGATTAAGGACCATTAGATTAGTGGGGGTTTCATCGAGACCATTCATTCTGATCGAAACACGGTGACTGGTAACTTGTGTATGCAGTTAATGTTATGGATTATGTCCATAATATGGAAAGAATCGGTAATACCGCTATTTATGTAAGACAAAATATGACATATTTACATTTAAAATCGGATGATGAGATCCGACCCAAATAACCGTCATATATATAGCTACAACTCGTTAAAAAAACCCATATTTATTGTGTGAAAACCAAATTTCTCTCTCTTGTCGATTCGCTCTCTGAAGTTGTAGTCGGTTGCATTTTGATTTATAGATAATACATTACTTATTAGGTCTACAACTTGATCGTGCGTTGTTAAAGCAATAATTATAGCACAATGTGACACCTCTAATTTCGAGTATCCACATCCCGACTTGAGTTATCAATTTATTGATAATATCATAATTTACATAAATACACACAAGACTTTATTGTCTCACATGAAATTATAAAGTACATCATATCACACTTGAAGTATAATACATGATACTCTTCACAAATTTATTATTCACTAGATAGGTACATAGCAGAAACGTCTAAACAACTGTATTATTTGGACATCTAGTTCATTCCTCCAATAATCTCGCTATCAGTTATTTGCACCTGAAAGGAATATGAGACAAATGAGTAAGCTCAAATAGCTCAGTAAGAAATACCATGACTAAGGATAACCGAAAAAAAGAAAATTATCAATAACCTTATAAGTCAGCAAATTGAGTGTGAATGAGAATATAGATATATGAAATACTGTCAATGTAACTGCAAGGAAAAGGTAAGCACAAAAATAAGCAGTTATAAATGTCTAAATTCTCCAGTCTTTAAACTGTCATCAGGATATCTTTACCGGACATGCTAACATATGTGACTTTATCACACAGGTAAACGCCACCAATATCACACGTCTTTGCCTTCGGCAAAAAAAATCACAATTTAGTAATTCTGCCACACAGACCAATAATATAATATTTGTACGCTCTTGTCACTCAGGCTAAGGCACCCACAATCTATATCTGAATCCGAAACCTGATGATCACTTAAATAATTAAGATGCGACTTTTAATGTCTATAATGAAAGTAGCCAAATATTAACAAGGTATGAATCAATGAATTAAGGATTTATTGTTACTCAAAGAGTAGTAACAATTATTCAACAATCAAATTGTCAACATATGTTCAAGGTCAATTAATAATATTCAATCTCAAGAGGTTCAAAATTGAATAAAGTGCTTTCACTCATAATATTCTATTCAAGAGGAAATGATACCATAACGTAAAGGTCAAATAATGATATTCCTTCCAGTAGAAGCAAAACGATGGTACTCCTTACCTTAATGCGTATTCCGTAAATTTATGACTTCCTACGAATAGTTGACCTATAAATCATTTTGCATATTATAATCTAATCAGTGATAGAAATATATTTAAGTATATGTTTAGACCATGATTTCATAAGTTCGGCAAACATCAATTTATAATAGAATTTTTTTTGTTTGATTTAAGAATCATATAAACATAACTTTGTTTAAAAGTTTTGTAATAACTTGCAA
This sequence comes from Pittosporum tobira, assembly GCA_032359685.1. Classification (NCBI taxonomy): domain Eukaryota; kingdom Viridiplantae; phylum Streptophyta; class Magnoliopsida; order Apiales; family Pittosporaceae; genus Pittosporum; species Pittosporum tobira. Next base: position 3,653 of record JAUMHB010072138.1, on the reverse strand, counting down.
AATATTTGAAGAAGAGTAAAAGTAAAGCTTTACATAAATCTTACAAAGAAGACTTTTCTTAAAATATTTGGTATATGTACTTTGCAAGTTTTGTACGTAGTGTATAATATGATTTAAAATTATTTCATTAAAGACTGTAAATAAAGATAAGTGTTACCTGAAAGTTTCTTACACTAACACTTGTATTCTCTTGCAAAAATAGTTTTAGTAACACTTTATAAATGCTCACAAGAATTTTGTAATATCAAGAAAGCACTCAATATAGCATGAAGAGAATGAAGTAAGGTGTGAAAATTATTCCTCTCAAGTCATCTTTTTCTACTAATTTTTTTGCCAACCTTCCCCAAGAAGTTTTCCCAAATAAATAATTCATCCGAAAATTCCAAAATAACTTTTTAAAAATTAATAATAAAACTAAAACTTCATATCATATTTTTTGAAAAATAATAATAAAACACCAAAACTTCATTTTATTCTTTTTGAATAATAATAATAAAACATCAAAACTTCAAGTCACGCATTTTGAATAATAACAATAAAACCAAAACTTCATCTCATTCTTTATGAAAAATACTAATAAAACACCAAAATTTCATTTCATGCATTTTGAATAATAACAATAAAACCAAAACTTCATCTCATACTTTATGAAAAATAATAATAAAAGCAAAAACTTCATTTCAGGCTTTTTGAAAAATAATACTAAAACACTAAAACTTCATTTCATGCTTTTTGCAAACTTCAAAACTTCTCCCAAAAATTTTAATTTTCCCCGGGAAGCTTTCTACACCAAGCGTGTGACGCCCCCAAATTTCCAACACCGAATCCACGTGAAAATTGGGTTGTCAGATATCATTCTCAGTATTTATGTCGAGTTGTCAATTTAGGACAACTCTCCTTGTTATAATTTACAATATGATCTCACATAGGAATAAATACATATCTAAAGCGTAATGCTTTAATTAATAATAAGATCTTACAAAAACAGAGTTTGTTGCGACAAAAGTCATACAAAATATTCTATTACAATATCCAATTAGACAAATCCGAACGTTCTAATAATACTCTATCTTGTTCTTGCCTTTCGAGGATTCACATTGCTCCATAGATTCTGAAAAATTTATAAAACATAACAAGAATGAGCAAAAGATGCTCAACAAATAATTACTCTATTTTCGACAAAATGATCTTCCAGTTTAAAAGATACAAAATGATATGATTTTGAATAGTAAAACTTTACATTTTTGAATTCACGAGCTTAATATGAATTATATCAAGGCATGCATGATTTACGAGTTAATGTAATATCATGTCATTTAACAGTTAACAATGTGAATAATTGAACACTAATTCAATGACACTTATGTCATAAAGTTATCCTCGAGACAAAGTCAAGTCTAACAACTCGTGCCCATATACGTCACAACTATAGGGTTTCACCTTGTAGGGTCCCGGCACACTGATCTTTAGCTATGTTCAATATTCAATTTCAAATTATCATATGAATATGATAAACGCTTTAACAGGACATGTTATACATGAAAGATATGTACAACGTTTTAATTAAGCAATTTCAAGAATTATGCTTAATAACAATTCAATGTATAAGAATTTTACTTATACAGGCATGGCAAGAAAAATACGTATAATGGAATAACAATTATACACAAATAGTTTAATAATTGGTATGCATAAGTGAACAATAACTTATACATAAGTGGAGAGTAAAAGTCTTGCCTTAAATGAAGCTTCTATATTTTTCTCGTAACACGTTTGACGATCGTAGGTTTCTCTTTCTCTCTCTTGTACGTTCCTATAATAATAATGGTCTATCGTTAGTATCGTTGTATTAATATAGGTCGCTCACTTTCAAAATAAACCTAAGCATCTTGAAGTTTTTTTTCTAATTTGAAAAGACTTAAACGTACACAACATTTCAAAGGGCAAAATTGTCATTATATTGATAATTTGACATTTGTTACTTTCCTCACAATTTATCCTCGTATTTATCTCAGGGTGGTGTCAACCCTAAAATACGATTTTGGATCCTTAATTGTTTGGACCAAAACATAATCCCTATAAAATTAGAGTTTACAATTCTTCGTAATTTAATATAGGAAAAATCAAATAAAATCATCTAAACTAGCCGAAAACATCTAAAACTGATGGTGCCCATCACAATTTACTATACTGGGCTGTGCTCAAAATCCCGTTTCCAAGCCGCCCACAAAATTTGAGCCCATGCCGAGTTAGAAATATTTAATGACCGAAATTACCGAATTTCCAATAGTTGCATCGAAATAACTTTTTTTTTTTTTTAAATTTGAAATCTTAAATAACATTTTTCTTAAAATAACTTTCTCTGGTGTTTTTGTAAATAAGGCTGCAGTGACAATCTAGTAATTTCACCATAGGGGCAGTTTGGTAATTTACTGCAGAAGAGTATTCTGGTAATTTGCCATAGAAGGGTATTTTTGTAAATTTTAAGCAAAACATTTTACAAAATAATTTGGACAACAATTGATCATCTTGACCAATTTGACCAATTGACCATTTAACCAGCCTTGACCATTGGCAATTGACCAGACTTGACCATTTGACCATTTGACCTTTAACTAGACCATTTGACCCTTGCCGAAAAACTACTATCAACACCATGGTTTCTGACCGACGGCAGTGCCAGCAGAAGCAACAATCCGTCATTCCTGTGCATATACGCACGAATTTTGATTAAAAAATGGATTTTTATGATCAATTCATTGATCTTAGGCTTAAATTTCACTGCCCCATTGCTTGAAACATGAGATTTAAGCCCTGCTAGGTTGTCTTCCTCAAGTTCGACCAGTTGGCCATTGCCCCCGGCATCCGAACTCAAGGTTCTCCGATTTGGTAGAAAAACAACATGAAAAGTAAATAAAAACCATCTAAATGATCATTGAAACTGCACAAATCAATTAGAACTGTCAATCGATCAAAACAAGCTCGATTTAAAGAGAAAAATTAGAACTTTGCTCAAGAACAAGTCGGGTTTAACCCCGGCTTGTACAGCCTTATTTCTTTACCAAAATAATCGATTGTTGGTTCAAATCGATTCTATGGATCATCAGAAACAATAACCCTAACTTAATTTTAATAATTAAATATCAATTGATGAAAATCAAATTTTCTTACCCAAGAACACTGTAAGACCCGTTTTTGAGTTGCTATGTTTGAGCTTCGATTTAAGGCAAAAATTGGACGTATTTATAGGCAACTAAGGCATGGATTTAAAGCTAAGGTTGTGTGTTATCGATTCCCCATAGCAATTTCAATCAAAGCTACTAGAATCTTGATTAAAATCGAATGAAAGATTAGATGTCACACCGATTCTGCAGAGTGGGTATCCATTAGATCAGGGTTTGGGTTGTTGGATATGGTTGATGTGGCAACCTCTGATTGGTCCACGTGGACCACATGGGTATATTTCCAGCACACTATGTTTTTATACTACCTCATTTTGCGAATCGATTAAAATAATATTTTTTAAAAATAATTAATTAAATAATAAAAAATATAATAAAATATAATATTATTGTGACACCCCCAAATCTGGGCATCCACACCCTGACTTGAGTTGCCAATTTATTATTAATTTCATAACTTACAAATACACA
>JAUMHB010072105.1:0-11229 GCA_032359685.1 Pittosporum tobira | reverse complement strand
TGATATGACATAAAAATAGGATAAAGAAATAATTATAAATTAAAAATGATAACCCATATGATTCATTCTGGAATAATAAAAAAAATTTAATTCATTATTTTTATAAGAGAAAGAATACTAAGTATATCCCTTGGGCCTTGACCCCTTGTGTTAGGCCCCTATTTTCAAATAATTTTAAGTACGAAATTTATTAAAGAGTTTTAAGTACAAAATTATTTTATGCTTGTTAGTTTTTAAAAAGTTGATAGATAGACTTATACGATCGAGAGAAAAGTTAATAATGCCTAAAAGAGTAACTTTAATAAATACAATATGAGCAAATCTTCAAATTTAGAGCTACTCAAATAGTAAATTATACCGATAGTCAGACTTATTTGCTCAAAATTTTAATTTATGAGATTTGTAGTCGTGGTGATTTGATAATTAAATGAGTATAACACAAATTTTAAGTTGAATTTGATAAATTACAGGAAATAAATTTAAATATTAAATTAATCAACTTGATTCGATTCAATTATATTTCATCAATCAAATTTATATTGTCATAATATTTTTTTAATTTGTTTAAATTTATTTGTTCTATTTTTTTATTTAAATTATTTTTAGTCACAATTTGCCAGTACTACTCACAAATTTTTTTAATTAAAAATAATAAATATTTTTTCTTGAAAATACAAAATTAATTACTCTACTCAATTCTCACTTTTTATCTAATTTTTTTCTCAATCAACTTTCTCTAATAAAACATGAAGTACAATTTAGAGAAATAAATTTATTTTATAATTTAGACAAAATAAATTAAACAATTGGAGTAAAAAAGATATTTCACTAAAAATAAAAAATAAAAGAAATAGAGTGGGAAAGGAAAGAGAGGAATGGATGGATTGGAGAAAATTGTGGTGATTGTAAGAATGGTGAGGTTGGTAATAGTGGGGACGCAAAGAAAAATGGGAGCATCGAGGACGCCTGTAATAATAAGTTTGGCGTGTGAGGGCGCAAGGAAAGAACAGGAAAAAAAAAAAGTCCCATTTCCTTCCCTACTACCACCTGTACCTAAAAAACCGTGCAAGGAAATTAAGGGTGGAGAAAAGAATAGAAATTACTAGAAAATCAAGATCGATTTGAATGAATGTGTTAAGTTTTATTTTCTTTTCTTTTCTTTTCTTTTCCTTTTTTTTTTTTTTTGGCTTAACCTTCTTTTTTTTTCTGACGGATCTATCGATTGAAACAATGCGCCCCTGCCGTGCTGTTGATATACAACCTGTCTGCTGCCACAATATGGGCTATGAGTTTATTTGGTACAATTTATTTTATAATAATTTTTATTTTATTTATTTATTATAATTTTTTATAAGTTCAAAAACACATACATATTTATTGATTATTTTTTTAAAGTAAATCAATAGTATTTTTATATTTAGCCTATAAATTTTTTTTTATTATTTTTTAAAAATAAATTATAATCGTCAATAATCAGTTAAGCCAAACATGACCTATACTCATCAACCATTTATAAATCCACACCTACCGATTTAGAGTAGTATTAAAAACTTAAATTGAATTTTTTTTTTGGGTGCTTGCCCAACATATCAATATATGAAGTTTGCAAAATGAATAAATTTATTGACATGCTGTATTTTTAAGTGTTAAAAGCATATAAGAGTTTTGAAGATAAATTAATAATTTATTTAAATTTTCATTAAAAAAATAAAAAAATTCTACTCATTTTTTAAATTAAAAATATATATACATTTTAATTGAGATAATGCATTATTTATTATACTGGTAAGAGTATGATAAGTCTTGTCAACGGTTTATGTAAAATCATGACGTACGTACATACCATGCAGTATTTGTAATCTACAACTGCCGTGGTATTGATTTTCTTACGTTCCGCCCTGTAACTCTACTTTGTCCCATCTTTTAATGCGTAGTAAAACTACAGAAATTGAGCTATGGACGCCATCATTACTCCACTGGTATAGTCCTCGATCTCATATATGGAGTATACGGAGAAAAACGACTTTTTTTTATCGCTATATTCATATTTGATTTTTAAAATAATTATTAAATTTATTATTTTTTTTTAATTTATTATCCTATTTCTATTTCAATTTAATTTTTAAATTTATTATTCTATTTTAATTCTTTTTTCATTCTGTTATTTTTTTAAAATTTTGTCTACATAATTACTGACGTGTAGCCATCTATAAGTACTTATGTAATGGAATACAATACTAGCTTGTAAGTTAAAATATGTTGGTGTTCAATTTTCAGTCAAACAGTTGGTGTTGGTTTACGTATTATAGATTTAAACACAATAATGAATTATATGTGATAAATTAAATTTACGTTAAAAAAATTAAATTTATATTTTATATTTTAAATTTAATTTTAATATTTAAATTGAATTTAAGATGTGAATTGTAATTTGCTGAATTTAAAATTGTGATATCAAACAAGTCCACAGTGATTCCTTGGTTGCTATGTTTAGAAATTATAAATTAACTAAACTAAATTTAAGTTCAAAAAATTAAATTTACAATTTAAACTTAATTTTTAAAAAAATTAAAATTAAATTTAATATACAAATCGCAAATTAATAAATACAAAATGCTCTTATCAAACAAACATATAGTTACATTACATATTGGGTCTGCTAGACTAATATTTGTTTCACATTAGGGCTTGCTTGACATTTTTATAATTATTTATGTCTTATTTGTTAATTAAAATATGTTATTAAGTAAAAAAATACTCCATCCGTCTACAAAAATATGACTAAAATGGATAAAGTAGGCAAATTAAAAAAACTAACTTTTTAAGAGAGAGTATATTTTGTTGACAAAATTATCTTTACAAATGTATTTTATAATGATAAAGAGAGAAAAAAAGAGTTTTGATGTGACATAAAATGAGGGTAAGATAGTAATTACAAACTAAAAGTGGTAGATTAAGTCATTCTTTTTTTGACAAGGAAAATGGTACCTGAGCTCATTCTTTTGTGGACAGAGGGAGTATATTGATTGTATTTTTAAAATAAGTTGACAACATTGTTATACTTTAACTTATAATTTTTTTAATTAACAAAAAAAATAATTTTAAAATAGTTAATTTTTAAAAATATATTATAATTAGTTTAAATAATTGATATCAAACAACTTGTTTGGTTCTAATTATTGAAACTAATTATAACTTATTTTTAAATATCAATTACTTTAAAATTAAGTTTTTTTATTAATTTAATTTTTTTATATGTTAACTATAACAATATTATCAATTTATTTTAAAAAATTAGTTAATAATTATTTTTTTTGGTTGAAAATATATTTTTAATAACAAATATTCTATAAATTATTCTGAAATAAAATTGCATCACATTTTACTCGAGTTCGTACTGTTATCCGCCATACTATGCTCTTGGTCATCATGACATCATATCTATGATCTGATTTAAAAAAAAAAAAAATACTCGTTCTCTCCATCTCGGCCTCTCCGGGCACAATTAATTAAACGGGTTAGAGCAGTGTCCACATTATACAAATTTTACATAAACGCTATCTAAAAATCTCAAAATTATAGTACAAATTAGGACAAAGACACATCATAAATTGTGATATTTGTGTATTGGTATTTTTCTGAAAGATATGTTTATGAATTTTGTTACTGTCTTTCATCTTATTAGCTTATTTATAATTTGAAACCTTAAAAATAACTAAACTAATGGCAAAAATAAAAATTATACCTAAAATATTAAACGGGCTAATTTCATTCCACCCAATATTAATCGTTTATCATATGATCACAATCATTAATTTTTATACATTCTGCTATAAATTACGATAGATGACATAATTTTGTATAGATGGAAATAGTAACGGATGACAACTTTTATTACAATTTATAAAAGATGTCTTCATATAAAAATTGGTGTTAATCAGGCAGCGAAAATGTTGTACGTGGTTTTGAAGATTAAAGCAAATGATGACATACTTTAATATGCTGTGTCCGTATTACACATGATTAGTCAAATACCATATACTAATGTGAAAACGTTGGTTTCTAAGAAAGAGAGCAGTCTTGTAGTTATACTATTGTTCAGTCAAGTAGTTTCGGTTGACTTTAAATTGGGAACTTTACCTGTTGGAAAATTCTACATGACTTAATTCATTTTTCTATAATTTAATTTGTTATTGTTGATTATTAGGGTTAGCTAGAACCTGAATTCCATGGTCGGCCGGTCTTGATATGATAATTAGTCATGGGACATGGGTCGCAATTTCCTGACCATTACAATTAATCAATTCCGAATACCATAAGTTGACAGCTTGGCGTACTTGTGGAACTTAAAGTAGTTGGTATTGTAACTTCTTATCCTTGAAAAAAAAAATAATGCTTATCACACATGCACGTCGTTATTGGGGATTTAATATATATATATTTATTTTTATTATTATTATTGAAAAACAATTTACTTTGGACTGATGAAAGAGATGGAATGTAATTTCGAACACGAAAACTTCTTTTTCCAAGAAGTCTATCTTCACACGTCATTGTTTCGTCATGTTTTCGTCTATTGTAAAAAATTGTCTTCTGTGAGAGTTTGTGTGGTGTGTTGTCTTGAGTCTTAAGTGTGATTGATTATCCTCTTGGATTGATTGTCATTGATCATTGCCGCCTTAATAAGCTATTACCTCACCAAATAGCTAATTAATTAGATATGAGTCTCTCTTTGAACGAATTTTTAATAAAAATTGTAAATATGTTTTCAATTTGATCTCACATTATAAAATTAAGTTGTCAAATACTTAATTTGTTTTAAAAAAATAACTGACATCTTTTTCATTTGTGAAACAATATGATAAAAGTGTCAATTATTATTTGAATGTCGGAAGAAGTATAATTTTATAAATATAATTCACATAGTCAAACATCACAATTATGTTATCATATGAGCATCATGACAATGTCATTTATTCACATTAGACAAATTAACTAGTAAAGAATTCGTCGTATGTTTGCTTAGTCATATATATATATATATATATATATATAAAAGCAATATTTCTCCTTTGACAATTAGGTAAAAATAATTGAAGTTTTGGATGGTGGCATATTAAGAAAGATATTTAAAAATATATTTAAACAAAACATTCTTCAAGATTGCTCTAGGTAATTTTATAAGCACACAACCATGTAGGAGTAGATTAGATATGTAGGGACGGAAAGCAGAAATGGAATAAGAATTTATGGTGGAAAGTTGAAGAAAAAAGGACCAACTTTTGTTGACTTTCCATACAAAAGATTGGAATTAGGTAATAAAAAGATGTAACCTTTGAATGTCAAACGGAAAGGTGATAGCGTTATTAATTTATTTTCACAGATCCACGCTGTCGCCATGCACGCAATCAACTTGATGCGAAAACGCTCTCCCACTCGTATCATTCCGCCATGCAAGATATTCACGCATTGCCAAGTTTGCAACGTTGGAAACTCGACACGTTACCCAGTCTGAAGAATTATAAGACTTTTTATTTATCAAATTCCTTCTAGAAGAACTATAATTTCAAAGGGTTTGGTAGCTTCCATTCTATTTTAGTCCAGCTAATTAATAGCTGGCTTCATGACCGATTACATTAGAGACACCGTTCCACAAATTTATTTAGAGTTTTGATTATTTTTTAATTAAATTTTCACATAATTTTTTAATGTTTAAATTAATTAAATATTTAAAATTGATTAATTTCAACTAAATTTATTTAATACCTAATCAGAATCGTCTAAACGTTAGACCCTCATTATTCTCATGTATTGGTCTTCGATGGCATTCATGTGTTGCTGCGTTAAAATTCTCCAAATCGATTAGCTCAGATGTATATAATTCAGAATAAATCGACCTTGTTAAGTTCTGACAAAGCTCTTATACTTTCAACACCTGACTTCATGACCTCTGAAGCCCACATTCCATAATTAGTTTTTTCCTTAACTATAATGTTTAATTAATATTTTTTTATATAACGAGAGACAGGAACCACAGAAAATGCGAATTGGCTATCACAAATATGATCTGAGCCCATTGAAGTATAATTTTGTATACTTTACAAGATTAGAGATATCTTAATTATTAAATAAATGACAATTTTTAAAAATAGATGTTACCTTACAATTTTTACATAAAAAGATTTTTTTTAATTATTTAGAGAAGGTGTAAAATTTAATTAATATTTTAAATAAAATTAAAAATTAAAAATAAGATAATATTTTATGATTCTAAAACAAAATATTATCTCTAATTTTATGATGTCCAAGAAAAAAAAAATGACTATATTTAATCTTTGGGACGGATGTAGTACTAAATGAGAGCAATATGCCTTCAAAAGAAAGCTCATTAGCCCATACAGTCCATCTTTGAAGAGCCTTCAAAAGAAGGCCCATTAGCCCGTGCGGTCCATCTTTTGGAGTTGCTAGGCACCAGATAAAAGGGCTGAAAGACACACGCTCGACGGCAGAGCACTATATGTCAATGTCACTGTATCAGTCCGACTTCAACGGTCACAAATTAGCCTTAAAAATATGTGACACCAATAAATAGGTTAAACTAACAAGAAGTTAAAATCAATTTGAGACTCATAACATGAGAATTTAAGAGTACGTAAGAATGCCCTAAAACAAGTGTCATTTTTCACCTTTTCTTTTTGTTCCATAAATAATAGTTTCTTTAGATGGTCGCTATAATTGACACGATATTCTCAAATAAAATTTAAATTTTACTTTTACGTGACCACCATCAGCTAAGATAAAAATAAAGTTAAAGTTTATAAAATTTATAATTGGAACTCATTTTGTGGAACAAAAAGATTATCAAGTACTAACTTCCCTTGTATTAGGACTGCACAAACCAATTACAACCTATTTGTATTTCATCCATCATCTATTGTAAGAAGAACTTTACGTCAAAAAGGAAAAACACAAAAACAAATAAAACACCAAAAAAGATCTGACTAAAACACAAGATCCATGTCTACCAGGAACTTATTCAGAACAAAATGAGCAAAAGGAATAGTGTATTTGTCATTATCCATAGACATACAGAAGAAAGACTAGTGACACTGCCGCTAGAGGCCTTGTCTGCGAGTAGTAATTTGGAGTCTCCCAACTTTTCCTTCCAAGAAATTGACTATGGAGTCTCCCAACTTTTCCTTGCCTTTCGTTCTCACCAAAATCAAACTCAGAAACAGAACATTAGGCACATCAGGGATAAGTTGAAGCCCTGAAAACTGAATTCAGTTTATGATGCCTTGTCCCAACTAACTAAAGGACTTAAAAGATCTCACTACCAGATCCCAAATCCATTATTGAAACAATAACATTCACCCTTATCCCAGAATTTTGATCACATGTGAGTGACTGCCTATACAGTGAATTTATTGATTTCATCATGACCAGAAAATAAAGAGAAAAATAACAGATAATACAGAACGTTGGCATAAGAGTACATCTAATGCATCTACGCTAAGATTGAGTACAAAAGCCATTATGACCCAAACACTTTAAACAAAATTAAGCTAAAATACTTTTCAAAATCAAAACCAATAGTTTCACTGGCACGCCCAAGACAGGGCATTTAACATAGAACCAATAGTTTTACTGGCACGCCCAAGATAGGGCATTTAACATAGAATGATAGCAATCAACAATCTTACCAACACAAATTCTACAAATATCTATTAAGTCCTAAAATTTCCAACAATCCCAGGAAATAACCAATCAAAGCAAACAAATTTCCATACGGAAACCCGTAAATTATGCATAAATGCACAATAGATCAAAACCCATTCCCTAAAATTAAATTATGCATATAAAAATCTTAAGCTAGTTGGTCTACCTAGCTTTACATTTTACAACACCCATCAGAACATCAAACTTAAATTATAAGGAAATCAATATAAACTCCATAAAAATAAGCACATTAACCAAAACTCAAATCGAAGTCATCAATTATCCCAACACACTACTTGGCAAAAAAGCTAAAAATGAACAAATTAACAAAACCAGCAATCAAAGCTCCTCAAAAACCTAAACAAACTTCCATAATCCCCAAACACATAATAACAAAAAATAAAAAAATAAAAACTATTGAGCCCATCAATTGAAAATGAGACTAAAAGTCATAACATCATTTCTTGATAATTGATTTCACATTATTATTAATTACAACTCTGCAAGCTGCAACAATCTAACCATTCACAAACCTTTAAAAGTTAAAACAACCATAGACAAGACAATAACATTAAACAAGCCCATTAGCTAAATGTCAAAATAAAGCCTGAAAACATTAAAGAGCTGACCTTTAATTATTAATCAGGCGTGGGCAGTAGTGGGGATGAGAGGAATTGCTCCTCCTTGTTTCAACTTGGCCTGGGCCTGTTGCTTCTCACGGATCTTCTGCATCTGGAGAATCCGCTCCATGACAAGCTCGTACTCGCACTTCTCGTAAGAATGGTGCTCATTCTCGCACTTCCATGGCAGGAAAAGCTCAGCGTGGCGGCATTTGTTGAGCGGGATCAGCAAATGGGCACACTGGTCTCTATAAGGAATTGGAACCCTGGCTTCCGCCATCTCCGCCTGTGTCGCGATCATTGGCTTCGATTATCCGATCGCTACTTCATCCATTCCGATGATTCTTTAGAATTGGGTCACTCGTTTTCCTGACCCTGGTCTTTCAGTTTAGATACGTTTATTACCAAAATCAACTAGAGGCAGTAAATTAAGAAATTCAGATAATTAATATTTTTAAAAAATTGAATAATGAATTGGTATTATGACTTTTTTATTTTGGAATTCTAAACTTGTAAACTTGTAATTATAAATATCTTTTTTATTTTAAATAATAAATAATTTAATTTGATTCTAATTATAGTCGAATTCGGATTTAATTTAGATAATTCAACCAATTATAATATGACTAAATCATTCTAGTTCGAAGTGGAATATGAGTATTTTATTTGAAGCCAAACTCATATTTTATTTGAAGCCAAACTCACTCTGAAATCCAAACCACACATTTGGTTAATTTTCAAGTCCAATTTTTCTTCTATCTTATTTATGTTCATGAGTTAACAATTTGGGTTATTATTAAATTAACTAGTTCGACAATTTTGCACGTGTATCTTTTGAATTATATTTTATGTGTTATAATTCAAAGTACATGATAATATAAGATGTACACGAAATGCATGATGCTTAAGTCGTTAAAATTCTTTTCTTTCTTCTTTAATAAATTTAGAGCAAATTATATAAAATTTATTTGAGAACAAATAATTCAGATGATTGTTAATTTTGATAATAAATTTGTTAATTACATAACGTCTCGACTCACATGAACATGCGATTAATTTATTACACATGTGAGATAAGTTTGATTAACTTATCTAAATAATAATTTTATTTTTGATTTACTTTTTGTGTAGGATTGAGAGCAAATTGGAGAAGTTTAGTACAAGTTTATGTTTATTTTAGGCTAAAGCACTCATATTCATATATAGTAAGGAAACTTCAACCACAAAAATGGTTGGCGTTACTAGTTAGAGTTAGGGTGCTCATGGAAAAGAAACTTCGACCACAAAATATTAACTCAGTAAAAGTATGAAGTTCACAGTTTGAAAGTAGTCATAGAAAATAGAAAAGAAAGTAGATCATGCAAAGAGCGCCATTTGTTTAAATCTTAAAACATTACCTATTTTTACTTTAATTGTGTCTCTAGTGGCAATTATACTACCTATATAAAGTAGCACCTTGGAACATTAAATTATTATTTCAGAAAAAATGAATTCAACTGGTCAAATAAATGACAAAGTTGCGAGCTCATCCAAAAAAAGGTTATTTTTATAATTTTTTTCCAAGTGCTTTCATTTCCGCCCCTTAGTTGATTTGCTAATTTTTGAATGCTTTTCAGGTTATATGGCAAAGTTGCTGTTGTAACTGGTGGTGCAAGGGGAATTGGTGGGGCAACAGCAAAGCTGTTTGCCGAGAATGGGGCCCACGTTGTCATCGCTGATGTACTTGATGAACTCGGAGAAATCCTAGCTGAATCAATCGGAGGGCGCTACATACATTGTGATGTATCAAAAGAACTTGATGTGGAATCTGCAGTTCAATTAGCACTAACATGGAAAGGAAAACTAGACATCATGTTCAATAATGCTGGCATTCCAGGCCACGGAGGGAGCATTTCTAACCTCAAAATCGAAGAAATGAAATCCATTTTCTCTGTCAATTTTTACGGAATTGTACACGGAATCAAGCACGCTTCTCGAGCTATGATTGCTGCAGAAAATGGAGGATCCATAATATGCACCTCAAGCTCAGCAGCCCTAATGGGAGGGCTAGGGTCACATCCCTACACAACTTCAAAAGAGGCTATTTTTGGACTAGCTAGGAGCACCGCTTGTAACCTAGGAATGTACGGGATTCGCGTGAACTGTGTAGTGCCACATGGCGTCCCCTCGGAGATGCTGGTTAATGCGTACAGAGAGGTCCTAGGGAAGAACAGTATTGAAGCCGAAGATGTGAGTAAGATTGTGGGCCAAAAGGCGAGCTTAATCCGTGGGAGAGGTGGAAGGGTGGAGGATGTTGCGTATGCCGTGCTTTTTTTGGCTAGTGATGAGTCTGGATTCATAACAGGGCATAATCTTGTGCTTGATGGAGGGTATACTTCTGGTAACAGTGAAATGAATTTCGTCTATAATGAGCTCGAAGATCCAACTACCCAAAGCGAAAATTAAACTTCATGTTAATAAGTTTTAATATGTCTTATCATGCATTTCTTGATGTGCCTCATAATATAGGAGTAAATTAAAGAAACAATTTACTTGCAAAAGGCCATAAAATTCAAAAATTAAATTTCCTGTTAAATTATAATCAGTTTGATATATATACTTAGTTGTTTCTTGATGTAGCTCAGAATATACATGCAATCTAGTATTCGTGATGCATATGTGTTATTGCAATAAAGCATTAAGAAGCAATTCATTGCAAAATGCCATAATTAATATAAACAAACTTTCACTAAAAAAATTACAATAAACCTCTAATATATCTCAACAAATGTCCAATAGCTAAAATTTTGTCCACGAGTCAACCTAAACATCTCATTCATCATAATAAACGAAATCACAACTGCACGACCATCTAGATTTTGGAGGACTATACACACACACGCGCGCGCGC
>JAUMHB010072094.1:0-10596 GCA_032359685.1 Pittosporum tobira | reverse complement strand
CATATCCAATTTATATTAAATACATCGCATATTTTCAACATTATCAAATTATGATTGGTTTATGAGATTTTTTTTTTGATACATCTGAACGAGATTGCCTCGATCAAATTATAAATTTAATACTCTAAGCCTTCCAAAATATTGCAGTAGCCTCTATGGAGTTCGAGCTCTTGACATCCATATCAAGGAGTTTATCGTGATACACACTATCACTTGAGCAACTCCTAAGAATTTTGGTTAAATGGTTATTAAAAAGAATATACATCCGATTAATATTTGACTCAAAAATTACTTTAACTGACTAATATATATGGAGATTAATTATCCGTGTTGCTTTTTAATTATATTTATTTTTAGACATTTAAACCAACATTATTTAAACAAATTATCATATTAGTTATATTGGAGCAAAATATGTTATAATAATCGCACACAAAGATTTTGAGGTTAGTGATAAATTGAAAAGTCTAAAGAATAGTTAGAGAGATGTATAGTATAGAGGAAGATATTGTTGCAGAATAGTTTAAGCATGGGTGAATATAATTAAGTTCATTTTGCTCATGTATTTTAGAACAAAATATGATTTCATTGGTTTAAAAGTATTTTGGACTTATGTTTCTCACTATTTGGACACTAAACCGGGATTATATATATATGGATTTCTATAAAATTTAACATTGTTACCGACTGTGCTACATAATAAATCTGATTGATGTACCATAATATACATACATCTTATATACTATATATACACTAATTGATAAAACTGAGGTAGCTCAACCACATCTATAACTGGAATCCCACACCCAATATTATTTTGTACATTCAGTCTAAAATTTAAATTGGTAATATAAAAGTAAAATATAAAAATATTTCCAAATTTAATTAAGAAGTTGATATTGGTAGTGCATAAGTTACCATTTCAATACAAATATTGCAATTCAAGATTGTACTATTTGCTTCAAAAGCTGTACAATTAAGTTTGATGGTAATATACAAAATATATATATATATATATATATATATATATATTTTAATACTTCTCAATTGATTCAAAAATTAAAAAATGTTATTTTCATAGATAATATAATATTTAAATAAATTTTAAAAAACTAATTTTATTTTAAAATATTAAAACTAATTCTAAAAATAACAATGCATTGCCCAAGCTAGGTTATGTCCTAGCTTGTATATTATACTGTAGAGTTGCTCCAATTATCAAGATTTAACCCACAACAAACTTCAACCTAATTACTTGCATGCTTGTGTAAGTTTTATTATCATTGTTAATTTAATTAATTATATTATACATTATTCATAAATTCAATTTACATTTACAGTGGATTATATTACAATTTTTTAAAACTATGTTGTCATTTATCCGTATTAATTTTCTTATTATAAAAATAACTAAATACAACATTATTGTAAATACAAATTTAAATATGAATAAAGATAATACAATTTAAGTAAAGAGCTGACTGGGGACGGTCTGTGGGCAGACCAACAGTGTGGGTGTTGGTATGTGTACGTGAGTAATGTACCAAAGAAAAAAAAAAGAAAGAACTCACTTTGCTTCAGATTTTGAAAATGAGGGATTATATGTTAAATATTTCTGTAACTAGTTACAAACTACGTTTTGTTCAAAACCTTGTAAAGCATTCAACTTTATTTCAAAAAAAATCCCATTGAGTTTGTAAAATAGACTTATATGTGTATATAAAATTACACTCTCAGTCCCAATAATAATGGCCCAAGAAACCCTTTATTTTGTTCCAAAAACAATAATTCAAATAAATATTTTTTTATGAAATGACCTATTGCACTTATTTTGTGATAGGTGAAAAGTTGACATTTATATGTTAGTTGAAGAATAAATTGGGGTCCCCAAAATAAAGTTTATATAGTAACAAATATTTTATTTTATGTTAAAAAATAGATTTCTTTAATACGTGAACTTTTCGTACTTTAGCCATTGTTTTTAAGACCGGGAGAACATATCAAATTTGTTCCAAAAAATATTATATGCCAAAGTTGTGAAGAGATCATATTGTTGGTCACTTTTAGATTACCTTAATGTAATTATCAGTTTTAGCATATATTAAGCAAATGATAATTTAATTATGAGTTAGGTAATTATTAAATTATAATACCTTTGTTTTTAAGAATAGTGTTGGGATTAACCCGATCGTTGACCAAGTCCAAACTCTACTTCTAGTTGGGCACACGTCGGCGATAGTAGGTTGACCTGAAACACAGGCAACACGAGGGTTTGTTTCTTCGCTCCCCTTTCTGATGCTTAAGTTAGCGTTGGAATTATGATGATAATCCAAGTTTAAGATGAGAGTGAGAGGTTTACTGGTGAGTTTGTATTTTTGCAGAGTTTGATCTCTTTTTTGTGTGTTTCTGATCCCCTTCTTTGGGCAAATAGGTCGGTATTTATAGAGTTGGATGTAACCCACAGCCCGATAAAGTAGGCATGGTGCGCCTATTTTGAGTTGACAGCA
This sequence comes from Pittosporum tobira, assembly GCA_032359685.1. Lineage (NCBI taxonomy): Eukaryota > Viridiplantae > Streptophyta > Magnoliopsida > Apiales > Pittosporaceae > Pittosporum > Pittosporum tobira. The sequence continues at coordinate 8,089 of JAUMHB010072094.1, read as the reverse complement.
GGTATGGCGTGCTTCTTTTGAGTTGACAGGGCTGTAGATGTTAAGCGGCCGATTGGACGTCGTCTCAGAACTTATTTTATAGCCTTTGGGCCACTGGACCCGAACCAGACTGAGTCAGGCCCAATCGATGAGATGAATTGGGCTTGCTAGCTGGGGAGGCCTGGGCCCAAGGCGCATAGTTTGGAAATCCTCGACGGCGTTGGTCCGTCTGGACAGAGATGGATGTTAGCTCCTTTCGAGGGCCGAGAGACAGGCTCGGTTATTCTTTGGGTGAGACAAATAGCCGAGTCTTGAGAGTGGCCAACCTTCCAGGGGCTGAGAGATGGACTCGGTCCTTCTTTAGGCGAGGCGGATAACCGAGTCTCGAGAATGGCCGATCATACGAGTTGCCACGTGGGATGCCACGTTTGCCCTAATTAGGGCTAGGGTGAAAACCATAACCCTAATTTGAGACAATTTCCATCAAATAGTATTGCTAAATATCCCAAGTTTTGGATCCCAAAATTGTCTCAACTAATATTTTATTACAATGGTAGACTACATCATATGTAATTAAAAAAAAATCTCACTTCAATTCTAAAGTCAATTTATTATTTGGGAATTTAAATTAATATAAATTTACTTGATGAAATGTAATTTTTGAATAGTGTAAGTTATCCCGAAGGTATCACTAATTATGAAATTGTAGTTTCCAAATTCAAATTCTAATTTTTCTAGTTGACTTTCTTAAGTAGAATTTTTAAGTATTATTATATTCCTTTTGTCCTGAAAAGAAATCACAAATTTTTTTAATAGATTTTATTATAGATTTTAAGATATTTTAAAAGTACATTTTTATATTATATTTTCTTAATATATTAGTATTTTGTAGTTTCTATTAAATATGCAATGTATATATAGGTTTTTAGAATATTTTAAAATTTATGTCGAAAACTATCAAAAAAACTTGTGAATTTTTTTTTTCGGAACGAAGGTAGTACTTTGTATTTTGTAAATTCCTTTCTAAAGTAATAATTTTTGTGTATTAATGAATATATGTTTGGTAATTGTTTTAAAATTTTCTTCAAAATAAAAATGATAATCAGCTATGCGGAGAAAAGGCAAAGAGAGAGAAGAGAGGAGAGAGAAAAATCTTGTTTGTTAACAAACAAAATCTAATGGGACTCCAGAAAAAGTTTTGACATTTTTACTGAGTGACGACACCTAATTGACGTCAAAATAGAGTCCTTTCAAGCAACAAACTTCATATTCTTCACAAATCCATTGGCTTTTAATGCATAAAACAAGTGACCAATTGCTCTCTTGACTCCCTATTCCTCTCTCCTCTCTCCCCTCTCCCCTCTCCCCTCTCCCTTTGTTTTCTTCTCACTCTTTACTCCTATCCCTACTGCGTAGTGCGTAGTGTATACTAATATATACTGATATAAAAATATGCTAATATACTAATATATATAACCATATATATAGACATATCTATACAGGGTGAGAAACTAGGAATAGAGGTTATATGTTAGGAAGTGAATTGTTCTGATAATTAATGGAGCCAAATTATAATGGGATTTCCTATTGGAATGGGTTTTCTGCTGCTAAAGAGTCTAACAAGCGCCCAGGAGAAGATAGATATAGTATTATTTCTGGGTCTAAGAGGATGAGGTTATCAGATATCAATGCACAGGTATTTGGCTTTGAGTTTGGCTTTGCTTCAGACTTTTACATAGATATGTAGGCATAGACATTGCTTGAATCTGGTGCTTGCTTGGTTCACGAATCTTAGATTCATCAATTCTTCAAGTATGGATTTTTATGTTTTTATTCTATATTTATTGTTTCTTTTTTTCTTTTTTTGGTTAAATTATATTTATTGTTTCACCACTGCATAAGGATTTCTTTAAAACAAATCTTGATTTTTTTATAGTCCCCTAACTTTTAGGATATGGTTCTTCGATATAATCTGCTAGGTCACTTCTTTGTTTTAAAATCTTTGCATGTGTCTAGTATGTTGAAAATAAATCATAATCGTTTGAACGTTTTCCCGGAAAATTAAATTTATTTGTTATGTGAGGAAAAAAACTTACAAATTCTTCTTTATTGTATTTATGTATATATGGATGGATGGATGTATACATATACCTATAGTTTCTAAAATTAATATTTTGTTATTCTTAAAAATTTTAACAACTACTATTTTATTAAATTCATTCGTACAATACGTGAACATTAAACCATAGGTGTTAAGTTTTTAGTTACAAAACAAAGATTTTTAAGAAGTTTTCATTATAGCAATTTAATTTTACCTCATTACAAAAATTAAAATATGTTTTATTATAATTAATAATACCTTAATTGCTAAATTTATTTTTAACATGGAATATAAAATGCTAGTGATTTCTCCACACCCTCATAATTTCTTGCACACCATTTTTAGGATAAATTGACTAACTTACCCTTAGTTGTACATGTTAGTTCTAACTTGATCTGTCATACTCACAAAAAATATGAGAATTCCCATTCCAGACATGAAGGGGAGGTAAAGAGCACAATAATTTCGAGTTAAATACTCAGCAAAATAGAACCCAAAAATACAATAGATGAGTTTTTTATGATAATTTCTTTTGTATTTTGAATGTGACAGAGATATATCTTTACAATAATAGTGTCCGGTTGATTTTATAGAATAAGAGAATGGTAGAAGAAAGAGAAAACCGTGTTGTAAATCGTAGCAAATCAATTCTGGGGAAAGAATGTTAGTATGTCTTTCCCAAACCATCAAACGGCTAAAACCCTAACTAAAACCCTAACTAACTATGATTTATTTAAAACACAATAAATAATTAAAATTTCATTTTTTCCATTTACACATGGTAAAAATCCAGCATATTGAATGTTGATGAGGCTCTCCTTACTTATTTCATAAGTAAAAACCTCTTCTGCTATTTACTTTTCGCAGGAAGAAGATGCTAATGATTCTGACCGTGGACGGAGTCCTCTTGGTTTGACATTAAGGATAACTCCGTCTTTCATAAATTCATTGGAAATGATGTTATCCCGAGGAAGAAAAAAAGCAGATCAAGATACTTCACGGGCTAAAATGGAATATGAGAAGCTGAAGGCTTCAAATTTTACTGCCTCAATACTCAGAATTGGCACTTGGGAGGTATATTTATTTAACTTTTCAGTAATTTAATTATTGTACTACTTATACTGGATTTATTGCTGTAACATATATACTTATAAAGCTTCTAATCTATTTATTGCAACTATGAAAAGAAAATATCCATAAATGAAGGTGACCTCATAGCCAAATGCTATTATGCGAAAAAGAAAATTGTGTGGGAAGTTCTTGAGGGAGCACTCAAGAGAAAGATTGAAATACAATGGTCTGAGATTGTTGGAATTAAAGCTGTACTTCGTGATAATGAGCCCGGAATGTTGGAGATTGAGGTTGATAATTTTCGTTAATTTCTTTCACTATTGTTAATTTGAGTAGGTATTTTACCTGTTATTTGAATGTATTTAATGTAGTGTTGCATTATTTTGGCAGTTGGACCGTGAGCCCTCATATTTCCATGAGACAAATCCTCAGCCGCGAAAACATACTCTTTGGCAATCCTCAGAAGATTTTACTGGAGGCCAAGCTCGTATATACAGGTGTTAAATTGTATTTCATATTTTCTCCTTCTTTTTCAATAATCTTTTTGTAGCATTTCTACTCAACTTTCAAATTTTAATGATTTTTTGCTAGGTCATTTCCTCCTTATTTACTTCTTGAGTACAAATGGTCGTTTTTCACTATCATACACTAGAGTTAATTGTGTTATTTTCAGAACTTTAGTATACTTAATTACTGCATTACTTAACTGTGTTATACTGGCAATGATACTTCTTTCCAGGAGGCACTATGTTGTCTTTCCCAAAGGAGTTCTTGATAAACACTATGAGAAGCTTTTGCAATGCGATCAAAGATTATTCAATTTGAGTAAGAAACCTTTTCCGACTCTAAACAATCCATTTTTCGATCCAATCTTCTTCGGCTATTCAGAATTCTCATCAAATCTCAAAGGAAACACCAAATTCACTCCTATAGCACATCCACCTCTTAATAATGTTCATGAGATGCAATATTTTCAAACTATTCCTATACCCCAAAATGTTCCTACACATGTAGTTCCCCTTCAGAGCTTCAACGCGACTGCAAATTCACCAATTGGTGTAGTGGATCCGACCTCAAAAATGTCAGGTAATTTAGAAAAACCTTTTTTTTTATAAATGACAGTTTCTTGAAAATTGGTTATATAGAAATGTTTTCCCTTAATGTTGATTCATTTTACCTTTTACGTGTTTCACTAGTTATGGATTTTCCAAATTTGGATGACATGGCAAGAAACTGCACCGTTCAGAATCAAAGGAATATCCATTGGGGTAATCAAAGTTTTCCTGTCCAAGATTTTCATGGGCAGTCTTTAATGGGCAACACTCATGAGGAATCTTCAATGACAATGGAATCACTAGGTAATGAAGGTTTTACAGTTCAAGATTTTAATCCATTGAATTCTGTGGAGGAACTAGGGCTGAATTTTAAAGAACTTGAAAATCTTTTGATGGCTGACTCACAATTTGTACACTCCGACGAGAGCAAACATGTATTGGGAGTTAGGTCAGCGAACTCATTGCTTCAACTCAAGGAAATGAACCTCGACACCAACAACATCATTGCCAATCAAATGGTGAACGAACATGAAAATTTAGATAGAATTCATAATGCTCCGGATACCTTGAAGTATTCTTTAGAGAGATGTGGAATAGTCCTGAATCCCGCCTCTTTTTTGCCGCCTCAAGATTCTAATGTGAACATGATGATGATGAATCCACCAAGAAACCAATTATCATACCCATACGGTGCCTCAGAGCCAACACCTGAAGATTTTGCAGCTTTAGATGCATCTCAAGATATTCGTCATTGGGGATGAAATTGTTGGTGGGATGAGTGAAAAGATCATGAATGAACTAATTTGTACCTTCATTTGTATACAAGGGAATAACCATAGCTGCTTAGCATTTCCCTTTTCATGAAATCTTACTCAATACGAGTCGCTTTTGTGCTGTGTGTTTTTGCTGTGGAGTTTGCTTTAAGGTGTCAGACCTAATCCCTTTTTGTTATGTATTGTTAGGGGTAACGTTCTATGTCCCCCTCCATCTCTTATTTCATATATTAATAAAACAACACTCCAGAGGGTACATATGTGACTCTGGAATATATGGCCTTGACTGGAAATCGTTGTTGCGTCAGAACAGATAGTTTCACATGGAATTTACTAATATTCTGTTATTTCATTTCGATTTACTAACTATAAGCAAACAGATTTATCAATGAGCGATAGTTTATATTTTTCTTTGTCATTTCCATTTATAAAAACACCAAAAGTTTTATAATATGAGCTATATGAAATACCATAGTAATCCATGTCAAGTGTTAAATATATTATTATTATTATATTTATAGTTTTATTATGATAATAGGTTTTTTATGGTAATAGGTTTCTTAGATTTTAAGTTGGATTAGAATTATGTTACTTATTCTCCAAATAGGTTAAACCTCTATAATGTCTCTCATGTAATCTAATTTTATTAAAGTTTAGCCATCTCTGTTGACTTTTCTAAAACTCTAGCCGCAGTCGCTTTATTTCGGTAAGCCTAGCCATCTCTAGCCGCAGCCGCTTTGCTGCCATAAGCCTAGTCATCCTTAACCACAGCCACTTTGCTACCGTAAGCCTAGTCATCTCTAGCCGCAGTTGCTTTGTTACCGTAAGCCTATCCATCCCTCGCTTTGCTGCCGTAAGCCTATCCATCTCTAGCCGCAACCGCTTTACTGCCGTAAGCCTGGCTGTCTCTAGCTACAGCCGCTTTGCTGCCATTAGGGATGTAAACCTGTCGAATATTGACGTACTCATATTCTACTAGTTTTATTTAATGAACTTGAAATGAAGTTTGTGTATGTCTCGTTTAGCTATCAAATCAAGACCGAATACGAATCGAGCTCGAGTAATTTGAAGTTTTCTAGTGAATATCATCGCACATCAATACAAAAAAAATAATTTGATAAGGTCCAAATAATTTATCGAACTTTAAAATGTGTTCATATTCTACTTATTAATATTTCGAATCGAGCCCAAATCAAGTTTTTAACCAAGTGATCTCGAATAAATCTCAAACCGTTTGATTCTATTTACAGTCTTAGTTGCCGTAAGCCTAGTCATCTCTAGCCGCAGTCGCTTTGCTGCTGTAAACCTAGCCATCTCTGTATTAGTCGACTTTGTAACCATCTCTAGCTGCAATCACTTTACCCTCGTAAGCCTAGCCATCTCTGTATTAACTGACTTTGTAAGCCACAGGTAAAGCGTGCCTACGCTGAGTCGAGCCTTCACCCGAGACCTTCTTAAAATCCTAGCAGTAGTGGTTGTTGCCATCGTAACCGACCAAAGCCTACAATAAGCATAGGTTTCTTCTTTCTTATAAGCCTAGGACAAAATCCTAGCAAATGTTTCTCTCTTCCGTTCTTTGTTGTGTAAGCTTAGGACAAAATCCTAACAACTTTTGTCAAACTATTAGATTTTACTGATACTATTGATGTTGCTGGTGCTACTAATGCTCTTATGGGTTGAAGATTCGTGGCGAATATTTTTTAATTTTTATTGCTTGGGCTTATTATTATTATTATAGGTTTTTTAGATTCTAAGTTAGATTAGAATTAGGTTACTTATTCTCAAGTAGGTTAAGCTTATATAAGACCTCTCATGTAATCGTTATTTAACATAACATCTCAATTATATAATATACATATTCTTCTACATCAAGTATATGATTTGTTCTCCTTCTAATCCCACTGAAGATTGCTTATGAGAGCCATATAATATTACCATCGTCGGGTGGGGGTAAATCATAGAACCTAATAACCGTGTGAAAAGATCACAGCGGCTATAGGATAGTGCACCATGAATGACTGTTCGAAGGGAAAGTTAGTAAAACATTCTTTACTTTCTAAGGGATCCTTTTAGGTGTTTTTTTCTTTTTTCTTCTTCTTTTTATTGGGTGAATATTTTAGTTGTTGCTTGTATTTTATGTTAAGTATAAATATAGTGAGTTGTGTGTTTTATTTCTTCCCAATTGGACCTCTGGGGACTGTTAGGTTACTTTGAGCAGGGAGTTTCATAGGTTGATTTCCTCAAAAGTTTTTTCTTGGTTAGTTTCTATTGTTTTAACTGCTATGCTGGTATGCTGGTGTGATATTTTAGCTTTCATTTCCCGATTCTCCTTCTTGTTGCATTAAGAAAAAATACAAGTATTTAGTCTGCGATATTCCGCTCCTGCCATGGTCTTGGTTTTGGTCTCTCAAGCATGGGCTGATTAGCATCACTTTGCTCCATTCTTGAAGTAGACAAAATTTTCAGTTTCTGGAATTCAGATGCCTCAATACCTGATTCTTTTCGATATCTGAGGCTGAATGAATACTAGAAGAAAATAAAAACAACTCAACCATGCCTGTAAGTAGGCAAGCCCCAAGTATCCTCTGCTATAATTATCTTAGACTCATCCGGGAGATCTTCAATATTAAAAAAAAATTAAAAAGAAGTACAATGATATCCGGTTCTAGGAAGAGAGAGAGAGAGAGAGAGAAACAAAAAGTCCCATTTGACATCTTAAAATCAACTTCCTTTAATTTATAAAAATGAGAAATGTTGACATTCCCAAATGTTTTGTTACCATTACGTTGGTTTTATATTGTTTTGATTGGCAAAATAAAATTCCATTACACACCAAAAGGTAATACAATAATGGCTAATCCAATAGATATGAATAAGGCCTCATGGAGTTACATTACGTTGGTTTAGTACGTCATTTACATTGGTTTAGTACATCATTTGTCATTGGCTATTCGATAATACATTATTTGGGAGATTTTTTATGACTCCAAATTTGGGATAATTCTTTTAAACAAATCTCATAATCTGCTGCAGAAATGATAAAGTAGCCACAACAATATATATATATATATATATATATAGAGAGAGAGAGAGAGAGAGAGAGAGAGAGA